>WYDI02141221.1:0-10876 GCA_009867235.2 Psittacus erithacus | reverse complement strand
GACTTGTTCCAACAGTTCCATGTCCTTTTTATGTTGAGGACACCAGAACTGCACACAATACTCCAAGTGAGGTCTTATAAGAGCAGAGTAGAGTCAAATGCTTTGCACAAATCCAGGTAGATGACATCAACTGCTCTACCCTGTCCATCAGTTCCGTAGCCCCATTACAGAAGGCCACCAAATTGGTCAGGCAGGATTTCCCCTTAGTGAAGCCATGCTGGCTGTCACCCAACACCTTGTTGTTTTTCATGTGCCTTAGCATCCTTTCCAGGAGAATTTGCTCCAAGATTTTGCCAGGTTCTAGGGTTAGTACTGTGTGAGATATTATATGTCATCTACAGTTTTATCATCCATGTGAACAGGGGAGAAAGGAATTTTCTGCAGCATCATCTTTGTCTGCTTATTTACTCATTCATTCATTCTTTCCTCCTGCCATGAAGTCCCTGAAAATGTCCATGATCTCTGAGGCAAGGATGATGTAAGTCAGGCTCACACCACCTACAAGGGTTACTAAGGGCTGGGCTTGGACTTGTGAATGTTCCTGTATGCACCTCAGGGGTAACCAGAAATCAGAGATCAGTACTAAAGTACTACGCTGCAAACACACACTGCGACTGCATCCACAGAAACATCCCAGAGACTTTCAATTGCTGTAACTGACCTCTTGCAACCATCTGTACAGTTGTAGGGCACCATCAGCTTTCCCACAGAATTTTTATGCAGAGCCATCTTCGAATGAAGACTGAACCAGCTGATGGTCATTTTAATAAGGATCTATTAATTATTCTTTGCTTGTTTTCCAGTCCTGTAAAAATTACCGACCGTGTTAAACCAGTTTGTTTGCCTGAAACCAATCTGATGGTAGAAAGAAATGCAGTATGTTTTCTAACTGCCTGGGGGAAAATGAGAGGTAAAGCATGTTTGGTGTGGTTGATAACTTAAGATTTTCAAATCCTACCCAAAAATATGTGGTTTATTTCTTTTATTTTATTATTTTTATTTCTTGCTTCTCATTGGTCACATACACTGAATTCATTGAACAGGAGAAACAGAGGTGAGAATTGCCACCTCTTATGCCTGTCTATTTTGGTCTTTCTTTAGCTTAGGTACACACTGTGTTTGCCCAAATAAGAGCAATACTCAAATAATGCCCCTGCCTTTAATTTTGATCTTCAGATATACATTTTTTTTAACATCTGAATGAAGCTTGCACTTGCTTTCCTCTAATCTAAGCATTACTGCCTGCATAAGCTTCTGCAGGGACCTACATTCTTTCCAGACTGATAGGATATATGGGCAAGCATCAGCTTAAGACCTTGTAGCTGAGATAAGATAGCACCCCAGGAGCCATGAAGAGTTTAAGTCAGACCTTACTCAGATCCAGCCACCTTTTGAAGCAAAATGAGTTCAAACAAAAGGTTTTTAATATTAATAAAATCATCACCAGAACTTTGTTCACAGTGTAGCTTTAAAAGCTGTCCATGGGGTCTCATCCTGCCCACCTCTTGCTCCACCTTAGCTGCTGGCTGAGAATACCCATCCCTCTTTGACCCATTTTTTACTGGAGTAGGAAGTGATTTCTCATCCCTGCAGCTTCCAGCAGTGATGCTGGCATCTGCCCTCATTCAGTCCCAGCTTCCATGTACACACTTTAGGCCTTGCTGAGCTACGTGCAAGTGATGCCCTTCCCATCCTATTTGCCAGACAGCGCCTTATTAACACTCCACATGTGAAACGAAGCCAATGGATTTTCCTTTGTGCGTGCATCCATGGAATTAAAAGAAAGACATACAAGTTAACAGAACGTGTCCCTGTCTCTGAGTTTCACCATACAAAGCTTACACATAGATTGCAGTACTTTTGCGCCTTGTGTTATTTAGCTGTAAAACTGATGCCATGAAAATGATACTGTAGAATAATCTCTCTATTACTAGTGTAACTCATCAGCATTATCAAGAAACACTTTTCTCCAGCATAATCAGTATTTACAGGCTTTCTTCTCACCTATTTTCCCTTTCTTACCCTGCATTTTTTTCTCTTTTTGTTCAGCTTGCCACACGATGGCAGCTGCTTCCTATGCTCTAGTGATCCCAGCCACAAAAAACGGTACAGGCTAGATTTCCTCTGGAAGTGCATTAGGATGGAAAACTCAACAGACAATTGTTGCATTTAGACAGTGGGAAAGAGGGTCCTGCCATGTCATACAATTAGTTCATGAGATCTGCAGGGAAGGGAGAACAGAGCTAAAGTTGCACGTCTAAATAAATTGTGTTTTGGGAAAATTCAACCTCAGCATCAGGAAAATTCTCCTTGTCTGGAGAACACTTTAGGTTTGAAAGTATTCAAATTAAGTAAACTCAAGTTAACATATTTCACCCTGAAACAAGCCACTGCTACTGCACCATAATGAAAGCCTGCAAACATACACAATGGCTCAGAATACTAAGAATTTGGTTTTATTTATTAGTAACACTTTGCAAAGACCGCTGACCTCTGCTTGTAGAGGTAGGTATGATCCAAGTACAAAAAAGATTTAATAAGGTCCCTCAAGGAGCTCAGAGACTACAGTAGAGATGGGGATGGGTCTCAGTTTTTTCATTAATGAGGCTTCACAGGGTCAAAATGTCCAGGCTATCACTTATAACTTATATTTTCTTGGTTGTTCATAAAGGTACCAATACGTACAACAGATTAAAAGACGTTGTATTCCCCGTGCTTGAAAATAGAATATGTAATCTCCCTGAATTTCTGAATGGAAGTGTCAGAAATCATGAATTTTGTGGTGGATTTACCTTTGGAAGCATAGATAACTGTGAGGTAAGAATAATCTATTTGTGAGTGTGTGCAGCTCAAATGACAATTTGTACTTTCAAGGCTCAGAAATAGCTTCAGCAACTCAAGGCTTCTGCCTGAAACATAAAAATTGAGGTTTACATACTATGTTCTCTTCACTCACACAGTTAATTAGAATAGCAGGAAAATTGTGAAGGGCAATTTTGCCTTCCTTTCAGAACCGCATGCTGGCATTTCCCACTCACCATATCCGAGTGTTGTGAATGCCCCACCTCACTCCTAGAGACAGAAGGGCAACTAGTGGCTGATTCCAGTGCATCCTGGAGTTGTATCACATCTTCATTTAATCCCTTGATTAAATAAAGCTTGAAGTGCTTCCAGTTTTCTCCTTTTCACAAGTAGGTGAAAAGACTTTTAAAATGTGGTTTTCTTAATGGAGGCCATCATGATGGGAGCCTTTCAATAAAAAGCTGGTAACCACTTGGTGACGGTCAGAAAGAAAATGCTGGTCTGCCTGAGCATGTGTTTAAGACTCTGCAAATGATATCTTTTGTGCATTTATTGATAGGATTACAAATTATTGGACATAGGTATTCACATCCTATGATGCCTGGATTTTAAGGAACAGCATTAAAACAATTAAACTAATTTTGACCAGAGCGAAGTAGGTCAGAGGATGTGGAAAATCAAGAAACTTCCTTTTTTTGTGTGTCATTGGCCTCACAATAGTCTTGGGATGTTCCTACATCCGTGATTAGATCTTCAGATGGTAGATCTTCAGAGCAGGGGAATGGCCTGGATGCTTGGAAACAACTTTGGGGTTTTTAAATTGCTTTAGTCCAGCAGGCCTAAAAAAACACTCTCTCTCTTTCTACATCCCTTACCTCTGTCATATTTTGGGGCCTTCAGAGTTACCACAATATTATTCCTTCCAACATTTTTCTATTTGTGTCTAGTGTCTCCACTAGAGAAGTCACCTTATTCTCTCTTGTCCTCCCTAGGCTGAAGCTGGAGGACCTTTGGTCTGCCAAGATAAGGACAGATTTGTCCAGTATGGAGTCACCTCTTGGGGACTGGATTGTACCCAGCCATCAAAGCCTGTTTTTGTCCAAATTCCTCCTTTTGTTTCTTGGATCAAGAATGCAGTGGTTGCCCACTAAATCTACATGCAGGCTAGCTTTTCTGGAAAGCAGTCAATGTATCAGAAACATTATTCTAAGTATGGCTTTAAATTGTAATAATTCATAAGAATCTTAAATAAATATAATTACTGGCTGAACTGGCTGAAGTAGTTGTTGTAAAGAAATAGCCAAGTTTTCCAATTATTACTGTCTATCAGTGTGTCTGTGTTGTGCCTGGTAAGTCAAACACGTTGCATGTGGCGGCAACTGTAAGGTTCCTATTTCACTCCTCTCCTTAAGACGTGCTCCAACTCTAAAAGTGGCTTCTTCTTTGTTGAGAAACCTGCTTTTCTCCTCTGTAAACACAAGCAGCAGGCCTATTTCTGAGTACAAGGTCTTTTCTGTGCAAGAAACTTTGTCCCAAATCAAGTCTGTCCCTCTACCCATCATTGGCATCTGTTCCCCTTTCTGTTGGTGCTCCTGGCACTGTCTAATGGCAGTTTCAGGTACTTGTTACCACCTTTTGCAAGTAGATGCTGAACTGTGCCTGCTGGGGGTCTGACAATCTAGATGATACCATTGGACACTAAGAAATATGACAATTTTCATGTCACTATGCATCACATTTGGAAATTGTGTTTCTTTCCCAGAAATCCATGGGATTCATTAGCAGTCCATCCTGTTGCTACAGGATGTTTTCAGGGGCTGAAGACTCTCTTTCTCTTTTGTCTTCACTTTAAAATATTCTCTGAATCTTCTTTGACATGGTTCCACAGTTATTTGAGTCATTTCTCAGTGTCATGTTGTGATTTTGGTTTTTTTAGTTTATCTTTTATGAGAATACAATCTGGAAATCTTGCATTATTTTCTTCAGCTGAGAAAATGACTGCCATTTCACCTGTTTTCTTGCAGCATAGGAATTTTTTATTTACTGTTAGTCATCTCTCCTGGTTTTGGCATGTTAGTCATCTCTCCTACTTCTGGCAAGGCTTCTTTTATTTTCCTGCCTTTTGATGCGTCTAAATAATAAATCTATATTTATATTTACAATGATTAATTAATCAGTGCAACTCATTAATACTAGGACTGTGTCAATACATTGTAATAGGAGTTAGGAAGTTGGACTCTGCTTTTGACAACAAGACCAATACTTTGTCATCAGATGACATGCTGCATCCTCAACACACAAGTACCATCCTCTGTTTCATCCATGCTTCTTGGGTCTGCTTCAGTGTACCGTATATTCTTATTCTGTCACAGTTTCAAAGGGATCACTGGATTTCTTTTGGTTTCCTGCACCTTAAGCCTGTAGACAGCTGCAGTACTTCAAACCTTTCAGAGTGCTAGAAGTGCATTTTCTTCTAGAAGTTATTTCATACAAGATGTTACAGGACTAATGGGTGGTTTGTAACTAGGGAAGGTGTTGCAGACTTTGACAAAAAGGTTGGGAAAAAAGTCATGAAGATAGCTCCAGTTGCTGGCAGCATTATCTGCTTAAGTCTCCAGCCCACTTTTATCTAGCTTCTGCCTCGTTGTTTGTGATGAATCATATATTTCTGCACTTTCTTGGGCAAAAATAGAACACGTATGTTACTGTCTTTTGGACACATACGTAAATGGAATATCTTTCAGAAATTTATGTGAAGTTAAAATAGAATAAGAGCAAACAATAAAGCTGATCAGCAAATTTTCCATGATATCTCATGAAAAATATCCTAGCTCAGGAGTTTACATGAGAGTCAGAGGAGAAAACAAATCCAAATTCCAACTTTTCCAATGCTTCCTCCAGCAAATGCAAGCTGTGGAATCTAATAGCAAGGTCTTTTGCATAAAAATTCTCAAAGGACAAAGGAGTTTTATACAACATCTATTAAACTGGAACTATCATGAACACTTTTATAGACAGCTTGTAAACAAAGATGTTATTGTATGTTATACTCACACACATAAGCACACACACTCACACACATAAGTACACACACTCACACAGTGCACACATAAACATAATGTGCCAGAATATTAAACTAAATCTGAAGGTGATATTCTCTCCTCACTGACATATTGTTGAAAATCTCACCGACTCAAGTGAATTGAACTGGTCACGCTCCACACAGCCTTAAATGTAATATAACACCATTTACTGACTTTCCCTTTTAGCATTTTACTTCAATAAGATTAAACTGGTTAGAACATCTTTCATGCAATTTAACAAGTCAAGAACAAGCATGGAAGTAAACCTACGTGTAAGTTACAAGTAGAAACTTCATTTTCAATTTCAATATATATATTGCATAGAAAATAGAGGTGGTTTTTCTCTCTTTTCTGAAACTGTCAGGAGCAGGGAGCTATAAACATTCATCAGATGGAACTAGATGATCTTAAGGTCCTTTACAACCCTAACTATTCTATGATTCTGTGATTCTATGATCTTATTTCAGTGACATTTTTAGACAGCTGATTTCATCACTAGCTGGAACCATCAATAAGCAATACACTGCTGCAGGCTTCATTGTACATAACTGTGTAAGCATGTAGAAAAATAACAGAACAGCACCTTACAAATAGCAGGCATTTTCTGGGGTCTTTGGAGGCACTTGGGCAATTGTTGGGTAAAATGCAACAACACTCCACGCTTCATCTCCTCTGCTTTTCTAACCAGAAGTGGACTAGTGTTTATGCTTTTCTTCACTTTCTCTTCTACATTCTACTGCCAAATAGCCTCCCCTTCATCCTGGGACTTCACAGTAACTCCAGATACTTCAAACAGAGGGCTAAGCTGTGCCATTACATGTGAGAGGAAGGGCTGATAAGAGTTCAAAAGCCCTTCTTCCCTGTGGGCTCCGGAACAGCAGTCACAACTGAGCTTTGTGATCTGGGGCAGTGGGGACAGGAACTACTTGCTTGCTAAACCCAAAAAAAGATGTAGCCATGATCTGCCAGGCACAAGCCTTTTAAAAAGCCTGAGTACAAACAGCTATTCACTTCCTTATGGACTCTTCCAAAACCAAAATAGAATTAAAAAGAAAAATATACATACAGGTTGAATTTCAGGCCCTACTATATGCTACTTCTCTGTTTCAGATGTGCAGCCCCACAGGTGAAGAGTGACTAGCACCTGCAGGCAGGGTGGTGACTGCAGTATGCTAGGAGAATAGCAAAATCAAGAAAGGACAAGGCTGTGTGCAGGACATGTGCTCACACTAACAGAAATGTGGAGTAGGCTACAGCAGATCACCACAGTGGTTTTGCTGAACCATTTCCCAAAGCAGTGCTAGCCCTGAGCATTACATGCCAAGATACTTGAGCAGGACACAAAGCTGCCCACTGGCTGGGTCACTCTGCTGTATGTCATCCTTCAGTTGAGCTATGGTTTCTCCAAAGCCCTCTCTCTAGGAAATGGAGAATGCTGTTGCTCTCCTACCTGGCAGTGGCATCATTAAGTTGTTCCTCATCTGCGAAGAGTTCTCGCACAGTGTGCTAAATGCCATGGCTGCCAAACTGGGCACTATTTCTGAGTATTTACAGCTGAATTAGCACTTCAGCTGCTTACTTTTAAGATGGGAAAGGACTGCACTTTCTCTTAATCTCCTCCAGTAAAGGCTGCTGTCAGATTCTTTACGGCAATAATCCTTTTCACGGCTCTGTTAAGCACAATTGCAGGGTCCCCGTTTTTCCAGATACTTTTTTCAGCAACACAACCTCCCCCAGTAGTTAATTCTTTAGATCTTCTAAAAAGATCTTCTATAAAAATCTTGACATCAGTCTACTCACTTTCTCACCTCTCTGTTTCTCACAAGTCTGTCTGACTTTTTTCTGCTGGTTTCTTATATCTGGCAGCAGCCAGAACAAATGAACATCTCAAAGATGAAAACTTTCACTATTGGAAAAACATCCTCTCTGTTTCTTGCTGTTCTTTCCTTGGATACATTAGCATCTATGGCTTAAAGTTGCAGAGATGAGCTTATCCATCAGGCGTTCTGTCCTCTGTGTTCCTTCATGTCTAGAGCAAGGACAGAATTTATTCTTAAATTGGCTACCTTTTTCCTTTCTGAACCCCTTCCCACATTACCTGCAGCAGCTCCTGCTGTTGGAAGCTGGGCACATTATTCTTCTGGGGTTGCTGCCCAAAGTTCCCTCTGGCTTTGTGAACTAGGGCTATGTCACTTGTGTTATGTCACTTGTGTCACTTGTTCTGGTTGTCTTTGGAAAGGAAGTAAAAGTATGTTCCTTATTACCCAACTGCTTGTGGATCTGTGCCATAGCATTACCCTCTGGAGCTCTCATATGAGCTCCTTTAGTTCACACTCACCCCCGTCTTACAGATGTGCCTTTCCTTAGGGCTGCCTTTTGAGATCTTCCCCTCCAAGCAATGGAACCTTGCCTTTAGTCCTTTCTCAGCAAATAACTGATATCTAATTGGCTGTTTTCTGACTTTTTCTGAATCTGAAATTTAGGGAAATTAAGTTTGTGTGAGTTATTCAGCAAGGTGTTACCTGTGTTCTGACATTGTTTGCAATTTCTTTTCAGGGGATTTTTTCTGAGCTTACAGTAAACCCAATTTCAAGGGTCAACTTCTATTTAGAAAACCTCCTACTGTTGTTTATATTTTAACCACTGTGCTAACTAATGTACCCAGACTCTGAAATAAGGTCTGAAAAACTTCCACCTGTGGTAGGCCTCATAGTGGTCAAATAAATGAGAACAAACACCACAGGACCAGAACTTTAGAAGGATTTAGATACTGTGTGGATCTATGAAGGAAAAGAGGAAAGAAGGAAAGGCATGGAAGGAGACAGACAAATCATCAGCTTGCAAGAGATTCCTTCAAACATGATGACTTGCGAGATCACACCCTTGTCACAAGACATCAGTGAGAAGTGCCAGTCTGGCAGATGAAAGACATTTCCCCTTTTTTGACATTTTCTTGTGGAAAACTTATAGAATGACATTTTTGTACCAGGAACAGTTGCTGACAATATCCCTTTGATATTGTCTTTGGGAGAAAAGGCAATACAAGTTTTCTTTCCTTTCCTCAGAAATAAATCAGAAGCATCCACACTGCAGTAGATTTGTCTTAATCAGGTTCAAGGCAATGAGACTGAGAGAAGAACCAGACCCAAGCCTAAAAGTGGCAGCTGCTACAGACATGAAGGAGTATATGTGAATCTTTAATATGTGAATCTTTAATATGAAGAAAATTTGCAAAAGAATGCAGCTAAAACTCAAGGCTTTTCAAACCTTGCGCATGCAGCAGAAACAACCATATGTAAACCACATATGCAGCTTTTTCTTAGACTTTAACCGCCATATGTGTACCATAATGCACTAACCCAGAGAACACCTCAGTGGAAATGGGGGATACAGAAGGGTGGGGAAGGTGCCAGTCATGCTGGGGGGTCAGGGCTGTGCAGAAAACAAATTTTGCATGAGGGTAAGTAAAAAACCTCTATCTGATAATATCTGATGGGAAGGAGGCATGGGATTGGCAAGCCGATGCTGATGTGGCTGGGGACAAAGCAGTAGCCAGGGAGTCAGGGGGTGTGGAACAGGAGAGAGAGAACCCAGGATCTGAAGTGAGAATCGAAAATGGGGTTAAGATTTCTAAAAACTTGCTGGGCTAAGCTAGATTTGAGTATGTCTCTGAAGCCTGCTTGCTAGTGAAGCCTACTTTGTATTCTGCTCCTTCATTTTTTTCTTCCTTCCCAACAAGTAATTCTTTCTAAAACCCAATAAACCAAATCCTACATATAATTGCACAGTATCCAACCCCTTCTTCCTGTCACCCTTCAAGTGTTTCCTTGAGCTGTGTCCAGCTCCCATAAGCTCCTCTCTGGGGCTCATTTGCTTTGTTTCCCTGGCCTAACATTAGTGGTCTCCCAAGTCTCTACAGATATCCTGTTGTTCACAAGTGCATTAAAACAGCTTCAAGCACAGAAGATAACCAGATAACATGGTATTAATGGAGAAAAATAGCAGGGCTATAAGCAGGATCAACTCTAGATTTTTCACATAACTGCTAATATAGCAACTAATATACATATGTTATATATAATAATATATAACTTCATATAATAATATGATAGCAGCTAATCTGGTTCCATATTAGAATGCCTCTCTCACCTATTTCTTCCTGCACCCCTAGCTTTATTTCAAACCCTCAGTTGCAGAAGACTGAACTTCATGACCCAGCAGCACCCTTTCAAACCTGTTTTCCTCATCCAATATTCAGCCCCCTTCTGCCTCCGGTGAGTCACTAGCACATTTGATTCAACAAGTTGTTTTGAAGAAGCACCAATGACCTAACATGCAAAAGAAGCCATGAAATGGTGCTGCAGTGCAACTTTCCAAGGCAAAGGCCACTTGGGAAATGCAGAGTGAGCTGATGTTGAAATCAGGATAACACATGGATGAGCAAAGTCTGACAGCCTTACTGAATGAGTTTATGCATGCAGTATGAGGTTGAATGTCTGGTAAGGAAGAACATGAAATAGCTGTCTGTGGATCTTAAGCCTGAAGTTATGCTATTGAACTAAAATGAACTCTAAGTCTTACTCCAAAACAAAAGAAAAAAAGTAAAGCTTAGGTCAAGGAAATGTAGGAAAGATGGAATTCTTTAATAAAAAAGTAAAATTAAACTATCTTACAGAGTTAATATCATCAAGATCTGATAATTGTGCTTACCCTGAGTTTAAATGGAAGTTGATGATTATAATATCAATAGAGGCATTGTTGGCTGAAATTACCATTGGGAGTAAAGTGTCAGAAGAAATTCAAATTCTGCCTGGACCCATGATTTCCTATGCTTTCCAGCAAAATTATTCTATTCTTTAGCAAAGAAAGGCTAAACATTTGAGAGCAAAAATGCCCCACAAAACAAGACAGTGCCTTCACATTTCCCAGTATCCAGTACAAATGACTGAGTCTGATTTGGCAATCCATCCAATTCAAGGTTGTTTGAATGG
>WYDI02141220.1:123620-170609 GCA_009867235.2 Psittacus erithacus | reverse complement strand
AAGAAGTTCTTTACTGTAAGGGTGGTGAGGCCCTGGAATGGGTTGCCCAAGGAAGTTGTGAATGCTCCATCCCTGGCCATGTTCAAGGCCATGTTGAACAGAGCCTTGGGTGACATGGTTTAATGTGAGGAGTCCCTGCCCATGGCAGGGGGTTTGGAACTAAATGATCTTAAGGTCTTTTCCAACCCTAACTATTCTATGATTCTATGATTTTATTGCCCAGTGCTGGTATTAATTTTTTAGTTCCTTATAGGGAAGTAGTCCAGAAAGAAGTGAAATAAATTTTCAGTTTTAGGAGGCAAGTGGGATTTCTTCTAGTTCTTTTATTACATGTAAGGTCATTTGTGATGTGCTGTGAAGATGAAAGTCTAACTTGAAAATGAGATTTGTTAAACTTAAAAATTATTTTAATATTATGAATGTCTTTCCTGTTTCAGATGTGGCTGTTTTAGGAAGCGCCACTAATAATGAAGTAATTACAGGTTAAGGCTCTTGTTTAAAGTTAGTCTGTACAAAAGTATTTGAGCAAAGTAGCTGTACAATATAAATACAGCTTCTAAATAGTTGTTTATAGTAGTACATTGAGGAGTGCTATTTTCTTCCTATATATTTTTTTCTTAATTTCAAGTCAAAACTCTTAAGTATGCCTGCACAAACATAAATAAATAAATGTAGTAAAGACAGGGGAAAACATATTCAGTACATGTCTGTGTATTTCAACATCAAAATGTTAGGCTGTAATCTGGTATAATTAAAATTTTTGCCTCATTACCTAACCAAAATAAATCCTTTCTTAAAATTGTGAATGGGTTTTGGGAGATAGTGTGTTTATGACTTATAATCATCTGCTAAAGCTTGCAGAACTATTTAATTTGAAAAGTTGCTTGCCTTATTCAGGGTACGTCAACAGCTCAGCTTTTCTGTTGAAATTAAGCCTTACGAATAATGCTTTAAGTCAAAGATATATTGTAATCGTATTATTTTTAAGTAAATGCAAGATAAGTTAGTGGGGCATTGGGACTTCAAGTGGAAATTTATGGCAGTTTTAGCATAAAGTAACAAAACTACATTGACTGAGCAGTGTGAACAGAATTCTAATGTGTATTTAACTGCTGGCTGTTAGTTTCAATGAGTATGAAATAACACTTACTTTATAAAGGACATAGTAGTTACTACATACAGGAATTGAAATCACTCTTCAGATTCATTCTGTAACTTAACCATCTGCTATCAAAAGACTGCTGACTTCTTAGAGGATCTTAAAGAGTGCAATAATTGCTGACCAGGGATATTGGAAAAATGTTTGAGATGAGTAATAACTCTAAACATTAATCCCTGTTTAAACTAGACTGATTTTAAAATATCCATGCACATAGAGGTACTTTTTTGATGAAGTTATCAGAAACATCATTTCAGGTTTTGGAGCTGAAAATGAAACTGATCATTCATGAATTTTTTTTTAGTACACTTTGAGCAAAGGTATCATCTGAATTTCAAACACATATTTGAGTGTGTGTGGATATACTGTGTGTGTCATCTCACTGTTACAAGTAGCAAAGAAAATCAGAGTTGTACTCTGTGACTGTTAGCTTTCTTGACAGTAAGAATGCTCTGGTAAGTATCCCCAGTAGTTAACATCCATTCAGGGAAGCTAGGCTGAATGAGTTGTGGAAAGAGTCTCATTTTCCCTGTTGATGACAGTTAGGTCTTGCAAATACATCTCTGTAGTTGCTTTGGCCTTTAAGAACAGCATGGAGGCAGAAATGCTTGAGTCAATTTCTGTTTCTTGAAGTAGGTGTTCAGATAAAGAAGCATCTTACGAGAAATATTAACTGAAGTTACTGCTTAAAGCTTTGATGATTAACTGGAGTTCTATGGTATGTTTGAAAAAACAAACCATTTTTTTCTTATGAGCAGACACTTCTGTGTTGAACTTGGGGGGGGGAGGGAGGTTGTTCTACAGGGCACAAAAAATATGTAGAAGGTGATATAGTAATACTAGTTGTTTGTACTCCTGAAAGAAAACTACGGCTGGCTTCATAGGGCTGTATCAGAGTAGCCCAAAGATGGCCAGTTGTTAAGTCAAGTGTTCTCAGTGACAATATCATACTAAAAGAGCTCATTTTGGGTTCTTTAATTTTCCAGTATGTTCACATTGAGATTAAAATATTGAAGTTGGGCCAACAAGTGTCAATGTCTAAGATACTAAAAGCAGTGCTAAAGCATGATGGATATCTAGTAACACATTATTGCTCTCTATTATTTGCTGTTGGCTAGATGAGTGATTTGTTCTTGGCTTCAAAATAAATAATGCAGAGTATACAAAGAGGCCATCTCGCAGTTCCTGAATCTAACTTGAAACTGTGATGAACACAGATATTACTAGTTGTTGTTCTTTTTTAAGTAATATAAAACAAGGCAGTATTACAATTTGGTGTCTCTTTTTGTTGGAAGTGGAGCAGTTTGCAGATTAAAGATTAGGTCCACCAAGTTCCTTGCCATGAGTACTAAAAAAAGCACAGCTAAGGCGTTTTCAAATGCAGTACTATAATGTATTTCAAAGCTCAAAAGAATTTTCTGTCAAAGCTTTCTATTACTTTTTTACATGAACAATGAAAATATTGCTTTGAACAGAATAGTTTCTTCTTGTGACTATTAAAAATCAGTTATTTGCACTGTTCTATATGACTTCCCCCCCCCTTATGTTCTTGCTCTTTTGTGATTTATATGTTTAGTTGACATTGGCGATATGAGAGAAACAAGGTTTACTATTTTGATCCCCAGCTGACAAACTGATGACATGTGATAATGCCTGCCTTTGAGACACTACTTGATTAAGGAGTGGAAATAGCAGATGCAATAGGCTGCTAATTCAAGGAGTGTAGAGCCTTTAGATAAAATCAAGTTCCTCAGTTTCTTTGTCGTACCTGTCCTTTGATACTTGTTTACAGATGGGTAAGTAAATTACTATACCATAGGTTCAGGAAATAACATAACCTCTCCCAAATTGCTATGGAACTCATACACACACCCTGCCTCCCCTTCCTCTCTGCACCACCCCTACCCTGAGGCTTTGCCAACTGTATTTCTGCTTAAAATACTTGTTTTTATTTTTGAAGGGGGTTTTAATGCACAGGACTGTTTGCCTTAAAGAGTAGCAAAATACCGAATCCAGTCATTTGCAGAAAAGATTTCTGATATTAAGCAATTTTTTAAAAATATAACTCACTTTTTGTATAAATGTGTATAAAGGGTCAAATACTTACTATCATCATTTAGTATCTTAGTGACGCTCCAGACTCCAGACAACTCAAGCTCAGGGAGCTCCTTGAGTATTAGTGGTAATACACTCTCTACAAAACTGAACAGCCCAATCAAGGTGACCTCTGTATATGCAGGGTGTAACATAGACAAAAGCATGCTATCTGCTTGTTTTCCACTTGTAATGTCAGATTTAGTTCTGTTTCTTTAACACATGTAATACAGAGTGCTGTTTGTACGCTGAGAATCTGGTGAAATTAGCTTGATATAAAAGTTTCTGTGCTCTTTTTCTGAACTCCCAAATTCTGGCAATTTAGGGAGAATTTATGGTTGAGAGGAGGATGTGGTCCAGGGTCAAAATGTATTTTGAAATAACTCTGTAAAAATAGTATTGGATGCTAGTCACGATTAATAGGAGGGTTAAGGGGATACCATAGAATGGTTTGGGTTGAAAGATCCCTTAAAGATCATCTAGTTCTGCCCCATCCCGCCATGGGCAGGGATCCCATGTCATACAAGTCTGAGAATCTTGCAACAGTCTTCAGAAAATGTTACTTCTCTTAGCTAATTTTTGAGAAGTTAATGCCCCCAAACCTTTCAGTCACTTTCCATATGAACCATACGTGCTCCATTTTTATTCACGTTGAAAAAGGAACTTAAAACTGTATCCATTAAGCTCGTGTGAACTTGTGCACGTGTGGAGCTGTTAAAATGAAACATCACTTTCTGAATGACATTGCCACATTGAAATAATTTGAGTTTGGAAGAGAGTCAGAAGCTGGCAATAAATTTATAGGAAGTAAATAAAGGATGTAGAAATAATATTGTAAAAACCCACAAAGTATTTCAGTTTGGGTAGTGCTTGAATTAAAGTCCATGGAAGACACTGTAGGTAAAGATGCTTTTTTAAGCCCTCCCACCCCTGCACCATGAAAGTGATACTGGTGTGTGACCACCACCTCCCTACTATCTTACCCGTGTTATTTACTGTAACAGCTATGAGTGAAGATTCTTGGTTCATGGGAAATGTCTGATTTGTTGTCATTATGGCTTTTAGACCTGATTTCAGTTTTCAGCAGAAACTTGAGAGCTGCTCATCTACTTCTAATCTCTTATAGCCTTTTTACTGGTGTAAGGTATGTCAATCCTGTATTTTCAGAGGGCATATGTCCGTAAAATCAGACCCTGAAGAGAGATTTTTATTTCTTTTTTAAATAAGATTACAAGTAGATATGCAAAGTTAATTGCTCCACTGCCTAAGTTCTTCTCACTGTTTTTCCCAATTGCTGGAACTTTTAAATACAGAATAGTTCTCACTGCTAATATTCTAAAAAGTCATAGGATTAACTTCACATTGAAGTAGTCAGGGCCATGGAATCAGTCCTCTTACTCTGTCCTTGTGAAGAAATTTAGTAGATTTGATTTTCATGTTTGCAATCTGTTTGCATTCTTGACAAAAGTTGTAGAAGTGTTATAGAAGTTTCTTATGTGAATGACTAAAAATTATCCTGTTCAGTACAGCTCCCAGGACTCGGTGTGAATTTTGCTTTAAATGGGTGGACTGCTGAATTCCCAAGGGTTCTTCTGTCATGGGAAAGATTGAAACCCCATTAGGGGAAGAGTTGTGGGTGGCCCTGCCCCTGACACACCATGCTGCTTATGTAGAGATCTTATCCCAAAATGATGGTAATAACATTCTCAGTGTTCAGAGGAAATAGGTTGTGCAGTCTGTCTGTTGGCTGATTTCCTTGCTCACAATACAGCATGGTAATGAAAACTCTTGGTTTTGCTATTGCAGAACTTTTAAATGGAGTATTTTACACCGCAGCACAAAGTAAGAGAAAATCTGTTCCTCATAAAACTCAGAAAAATATAAGTGACTTAACTAAACTGTTTTTGTGGAACCATAGATTTAAAACTCGTGTCAGGGCGAGCAATCTGACAATGCTGACAACTTCCTGCAATGCAGAAACTATATAATTTCACAGAGAATTTTTTTCATCAGGCAAATAACTTCCTGTGTAGTCCAAGTACATCCACAAGAAGATGATGAATCTGGGGATTCCAGTTGCTGTTGTGCCCCTAGGGAATTGTTTACTGTGATTTTAACTGTTTTAGCAGCTGAGCTTATCTACTTTTTCAGCTTACAGCAGTTGGATCTCTGCTAAAGTATTTCAGATTGAAACCCTTTGTACCCGCAGAAAGACTGTATTCTCTCTCCACATCACTGATAACAGGGAAAGAATGAGCCAGGATTTAGAGTTTGAATCTGTTCTGCTGGTGGGAGATCAGGAGGGACTGCTTAATAAGGATGAGTGGTTTGTTAAACTTGCATACCTGTGGCATAATTTTGATTCTTTGTCAGGGAATAGGCGATATGCATCTTTTTACTGGTATGCTTGTAAAAGATCTTCAAAGATTTGCTGAATGGATGCTCATTGGAAACAGTAGCATGTGGAAAAGATAAGTAGATGGTGTTAGATGGTTTCTTAATGCGTGTTAATGACTCAAAATTCATTACTGTTTTCTAATACATAGTCAATAGAGAAATATACTGCCTGAAAATGAGAACAAAATTTGGCTGCTGCTCTACTGTAACCAGTTAATGTCACAGCCACCAGAGAACAGTAATGGTGCAAGAATTACTGATGTTTCTATCTTTAAAGGTAAAAGAAGTATCTCCCGCAAATTAGGTCGCAATCATAATGAAATGAGAACTTGTCCTGTGACAATTGTTCTCATAACATCCATCTGTAAAGTTGTTTCTCTGTTATTACAACCACATCTTGGCTCAGGATTCTGTGAAAAATCACACACTTAAAATAAGTAATAAGGTTATGAGAAGATGGAAGAAGATGATGCTTGGAAGGAAACACTTAGAGGAGCTAATCCAATGCCAATGCATCTGTTAAAATGCTGTTAATTTTAGGACAACACTTATGGGAAAGCAAAGAAAATAATTTCAGCAGGTGATACAAGGTTTTTTTGGGTTTTTTTTTTTGTGCATTTATATAAAAATTTAGTTGTATTTATTAGGAAAGGGCTTCCTTAAAATAAGTGCTCTGGGGCTTTACCTCCTATATAAATATTCCTGAGTAAGAAAACGTAGAATGAATGTTATTTGCAAGCAGTATTCATGGGTTTTTTTGTGCATTTATATCAAAATTTAGTTGTATTTTATTAGGAAAGGGCTTCCTTAAAATAAGTGCTCTGGGGCTTTACCTCCTATGTAAATATTCCTGAATAAGAATATTTAAACATAAATAAACATAGAATGAATATTATTTGCAAGCAGTATTCATGTCAACAGAGGACAAAAATGCACACTTCCTTGTGTCATTTTGGAAACTTCCCGGCTTTATTCCTGTGTTCTTGGCAATATCTGTGAAGGCCAATCAACAATTTTTCAGCTGTGGACAAAGTGGATCTGTGAGGATGGCTGCAGGCAGCCACTCCTCCACTTCTCTCACAGTTTCACCACTAAACTGTGCAGATCTACACCAGATCTGGCTGTCTTCCCAGACTCAAGCAGTAAGTTCTTTAAAGGAAAACCTTGCCGCACTGTTCACAGGAGTATGCATACTCAAGAGCCTGAATGTATGCATAAGCATATGTTTTTATGAAGCTCTTATGGCTTCCATGGAAGTGAGTGCTGTTTCTCATTTTTACAGATGAGGAACTAGTGTTCGTCTACCTTAGAAGGTGAGATGGTTAGACATTTACCTTGTCCATGCTACAGGCTTTCATAGAAGTCTGTACCTTTCCATGTAGCTCTGCCCTAAATACACAGAAGTTTAGACCCAATCCTGAAAGAATACAAATAATTTATATCACAGCCAGGAATGGATCCAAGATCTCTTAATTTCTATTATGTATTATTAATGTCTTGCAGATATCTGTCATGTCAAACTTTCCAGGAAGCCCAGGAGTTGAGTTTGGTTTTAAATAGCAGCTATTACTCTGATTTCTTAGAATTAGCTTTAATCGTTTTGGAAGAGCTGTACAGCAATCTGAAATGTCATCCTAATGCAATATTTTGATATAGCTCTTGTAGCATATATGTTAACTCCTAGTTGCAAGCATAAGCAAGAATAGCCCTGAAAGAAAAAAAGCAGTCCACAAAGAAAACCCCAAATCAAAACAACAAAAAAACCTACAAAACAAAAAAGCACACATATCCCCAACAACAATAAAACAGTGAGAAGAGTGAGAGAAAAAAGAAATGTTGATGTTCTGTCTCATAGTACTAATTTCAGATTTGCTTCTTGGCTGTTTCTGTTAATTTCTTTCCTGTTCTAATTTCCAGGAATAAATGATGAGAACTCTCAATGCACTGCTTAATGTATTTGAGTCCTGAGAACAAAGTAAAGTGTCTGTCGTAGTTTCCCACAAGCATGTAACATCTCTTCAAATGTATGTTTTAGTACTGGAGAATTACTAATGTAATATAAAAGGTCTGAAGGCTAAAAGCATATAGGCATCCTCATTTTGCTGCGTTGTCATCTACCCTGACCAAATATTTGAATTGTGTCTTTGAGCTGATTTCTAATTAAAAATAAAAAATAAAATTATGGAAAAAATTGTAATGTTGAATGAACTTTCTATGTAAGGTGGCAATCACACCTGTAAAATGGTACAATACAATTATTTACCATGAGAAATTAGTGAGACAGACAGATACAGTAAAACACCAAGATACATTCACTCTGGCATGGAACAATACATGTCACTTGACGAACATTTTGCATTTATTCTGAAAAGCATTTGGTCACTGAATGTGACTGAATGTGAATTAAAATTCAAATTATCTACAAGCTTGATATATACATTCATATCATTTGGATCATCCTGCAGGAACTTTTATAGATAAGAGTGACAAATGTGTAAACAAGTAAGTGAAAGTAAAATGCACTGAAAAATGAATTTCCTTTGTGTGGGAGGTATGCAGTTGGGCCAATAAAACCTATTTTTTTCAATTAATCTAGCTCATTTCTCCAGTGAAGACACCTTTTATCTGCTATGAAAATTGATTGATTTTTACTTTTGGTTGTCTTTGCACCACAGGCTTCTGCTGAAAATTAGTTCTCACTTGTAATGTTTTCAGCCCCAACTGTGTTCGCCCTTGAAATGAGCCTAATGTATACACGTATTTTGGATTGAAATACATACATTTCTTCTTTCAATTTAATGAAAAATTTCAGCTCTCTTGGTTTATTGATAGACCATCATGCAGACTTAACAGCTCTGCTCATTGATAAGAACACCTACTGACAAATTTTATTAACCTCCCACTTTGAAATCTTATTAAATCATTAAAATAGTTAGATTACAAAAGGTTATAAAAATGTGTATTTTAAACTGTTCTCTTAGTTCATGCTGATTTCATTGCTGTCTTTAGTGATTATTGTATGTGTAGTACTTTGTCCAGGTCTGCTTGGACAGACCACTGCCTGAATCCTGAACACTTAACCTTCTGCTAGTCTCGTATTAGCTGTTAGTTTTGTTTACAGTCTTTTTTGGTTATAATTAATTCAGGAAAACCTAGAAAGTGTTCTTTACTCAATGAGTGCTACTTTGCATGAGTTATTTCTCAATTCAGACCGAATATTTTCTCTCCACTGCATGGGCATAAAGACAATAGTGCTACATTGTTGGTCATTCATAAACTGAGCTGGATAAAACATTGAGGTTTCGATTCTAGTTGATGATATTGGCTTATCTGGACTGTTTCTTAGTGCATGTATTTCTCAGTCTTGTATTAGTGATTAGGGTGCATTGGCATGATTATTTGCCATTTCATTAATCTCTGCTCCTCTGGAAGACAAGAACCGAACTCACTCTCGAGCAGCTTTGGGTCTGAAGGGGATAAGACTGAAAGTCTAATCTTTTTACTTGGACATATGCTGAGTCTGGGCTTCAATCTATCCAGACCTTTTGCTATCAGAGAAACAGGAAAATTTACCTTCTTAGATTACAGGTGTTTAGGAATTTAAAATGCTCTTGGAAGTAATATTCAACTTTATAATTTTGTTTTGGAACAACTGCTCTGCAACAGGAGAAATGTCAATTAATATCACACCAAAAAGGATGAATAACACTTGTTTATTACCTGATCTTTACTTAATAGATATATAAGAAAAATGTACTTCTTATAAATACATACCTACTATTTGGCTTCTTCTAAGTAAAATTTCATCTCAAGTGTATTATGCATGAGAGATGCTTGGCCTAATCTCAACATATTTTTCTTAAAATGGATGCATTGAAACACATCTTCTGATGCAGTGTTTCTTTGAAATGTGAGGGAAGCAAGCTTCAAATAAATTACTGCTAAAATGTCATGGAATATGTGGGAATAAGCTACTATAGAACACAAGGTGTTTTGTGTTATTTAGAAAACAGTGACATGAATATTAAGTGTTGCATATTAACACACAGAGAACCTGGCAGCATGGTATATGCTCAAACTTTTATTTGAA
This sequence comes from Psittacus erithacus, assembly GCA_009867235.2. Taxonomy (NCBI): domain Eukaryota; kingdom Metazoa; phylum Chordata; class Aves; order Psittaciformes; family Psittacidae; genus Psittacus; species Psittacus erithacus. The sequence continues at coordinate 160,869 of WYDI02141220.1, read as the reverse complement.
ATAAACTTTTTCACCTTTGAACAGTGTTTTAAAAGGCTTGGATATAAAAGTCTTTAATCATAAAGATTTCATATGTAGTCTGAGGGACATGAATTCAGATAAATGGATACGGTGGATAGAATAAGTTGAGAATAGTCTTGTTAAAACATCCTTGGTATCTCCTCTTTCTGCCTTAGTTTATTTTTTCTGTCGAAAGTAGCTATCGTAGTTTAAACTAATCTCACTTCCACTTTGTTTTCAAAAAGCAAACTAGTCTTCCAAAGATAATATGGCAAAAATGGTCTAGGGAAAAAAAGGTCCATCTCATCTACATATCTATATATGCATACACAAAATGGCTGGAAATGTAAAGGGGGAAATAATGTTTTGCTAACTCTGTTTAAAAGAAAACACTGCTTTAGAAGTTTGCTAACTTAACCTAGATCTCATTTTTATTTTTAGCGTATAAACCCATGAAATCAGGGGCTGGGAATGAAAATGATAAGACATTTATTGTAGCAGCACAACCAGACACTACTGTAATATTTTATTATGATAACCCATGAAGAAAATTCATTGTTAACTTAGGACCATACACAATAAAATACGAACACAGATAATGACATTAACTCCTTTGCTTTACAGGGTGGAGATTATAGTAGCAAAGAAAGAGCAAGCTACAGTGATTGTCAGAAAAGCATTCTTTCCAAATGACCTGGTGACCCATCAATTTAATTTTATTTTGTTTAAATTATATGTATTGAGATTCCAGCCATGAAATTGAGTGCATAATGGCACTCCCCCTGAGCCTGGGGGAGTCCTACTGCAGCAGGGATGTTGGAATATGCCCAGGCTTTTGTGGGTGTGGAACCATAAATACCAGCAGAGCTCACAGCAGTCCCTGCTGCCAAGGAATTTCTTCATCTTGTTTCTACATCTCTGGTTATTTATTGGTATTTTATTTCTGGGGATTGCATCTTGGGAAGCATGGATCTCGGTCAGGGATGATCTTTAAGGTGGAATAGGCCAGCTCCAGTGAGCCTTTATTGATTTAGTGCTTATTGGGGAGGTAATATAGTGTCTGCTGTCATCAGGTGATGAGATAGAAAGGCTGTGTGCTTCTAAGTAATGAGCTGTAACAAACTCGAGCTCCTTTCATCTTCTCATGTCTTATAATGCAGTACCGAAGTACAGAGAGGATAAGTACACGGCTTAGATTGACTAGGTCCACAGTCATTAGAGAAGTATATACTCCCTTGGTCATTAGAAGGTGGAAGAACAATAGGTAATAGGTATGTGGTGTTTAGTGTTGTACATCTTAAAATTCCTCTTAGCCTGATCTGTATTTGATCACCTTTTAGGATCAAAAGGGCTTCCCTCGTGAGTATTGCATTTCCATATTTGCTACAGAAGCTGGAATTTTTAAAGTAAGATATACTGTTGGAGAGAAAGGAGAATTTCATATATGAAACCACTCATCTATCTCCATTGGAAGGGAGGGCTGGAGGAGGAATTTTATTTCTTTGTGTGAGATTTTTGTGGTTAATTTGACTGTTATTCTCTGTATGCTTTTGTTCCATTGTTTTGGTTATGCAAACCCATCAAATCTATATTACTTCTGCATCACTTTCCGGGTGAATTAGCAAAATCTATCTGAATAGATAGAAGTAGGTACTGTTTTTTGCCATGCGTTGCGTTATATCACTTTTGCACCTTATCTTTAGGAAAGCAAGCAATTCTCATATGGCAGGAAAGGTGACTAAGGGCAGTTTCAGGGATTTCTTCACCAAGCAAGTCTACAACGTCTGATTAACAGCAACACTGATGTCCTTTAAATACAAAAATGCAGCACACTTTTTAAACCTCTCAGATAAGGCTTGATATTTTCCAGCTGTCCAGGAAGATTCTCAGACAAGAGCATAAGCAGCTTCTTCTCAATGAGACTGATGAAACTAGGTGTCTCCAGTGATTAGTAAGATTTTTCTAGGCCATTAGTTCAAATCTGATTCATGTTGTCCTCTTAAAGCTCTTTTGGCTGGGGTAGAATAAATGAAGTAGTAGCCTATGTAGTTCCTACTGGAAAAAACTGCTCATATCAGCAAAAAAAAAAATGTTGTTTACTGAGGAAAATTCAATGAGCCTTTAAACTCAGACCTCAAATTTCCCTGTTATTCCCTCCCTCTGTCAGCCTCCCCATTGCTCTTTGAGTAATTTTTCTGGTGTTCTCTCTGTCTTCCAGAACAGTACACAATAAAACTGCGGGTTGAAGTGTTTTGTGGTAATATGCTGCTCTATCTTTCACTAAAGTCCACATGAGAATGTTAGATAAAACCTAATAATAAAACTGGAAAAAAGCCCAATTGCAAGGCCTTAAGATTGTCAGAAATTATCATACTCATTTTAAAGGTGAAATAACTGAGAATGAGGGGGTGAAGAATAGGCTGTTAGTGGGTGTTGTTTTGGTTTGAAGTTTTATTGTTTTGGGTTTTATAACACATCTATGCTATGTAATGTTGGAAAAAGTGTTGCTGCCAGTGTCCCAACCAGTGAAAAGTATGCCCAGTACATAACTGGAATCAATGTCTCACAGTGGTTGACTGTATTCATCAACTCAAGGGTAAACAGGAACTTACCTGATATGAGTACCAAGAAAGATAAGCTCTGTTGCTTTGTATCCCTTTCTGTGATGTTCAGTAGCAACTTCAAGGCAGAGTCTGACAGGACCATTTTCTTTCAGTGTTAGAGGTTAACTGATGAGGATTTTCTTCTATGACCATTTTGCCTTCCTTGTAACTTATCTATCATTTCCTTTGTTTTCCATTAATTTAGTCTGGTGAATCAGAGCTTTCATGAAGGATTTTAGCATCACAGTTGTTGAGCTACTCAGTCATTGAAATAAATAAATAAACAAACCCTCTTCCAATTTGACACATTATAAGTGCACAGACCATATGGCATCTTGTTGAAGTAACTAGATTGTTTTAGTTTGCAAATACTAACTGGAAAATTAAATGCTAGCAGTTTTTCTACTTTGGTGATGAGGCAAAAACTGAAATCCCCCCTTCTGCATTGCAGGCTTCCTTTTGATCCCCAATAGGCTGGAAAATTGGTAAAATCTCATCTTTGCTCAGTTTGTCCCATACTGGGGAGCAGATTCATCTGGCTTTCTCTTTCCTCTTTCTCTTCAAAAGAATTTCAGCTGCCTGGAGAAAAAAGAAAGTTGAAGTTGGATTTGGTTTGGCATCAACTTTAATTGAAATTGACTCAAAATTAAATAAAAAAAAAAAGCTAAATGAAGAAATTCTGATTTTAGGCCAGTTTGTCAGTGATAGTTGATTATCAAACAGTCATGAAGCGTCTTTTCATATATATTGTTGACCACTAAATTTTTATGCTCTATTTTTTTCCTGATCCTGGATAGACTAAGGTACCAGAGGAGGAGAGACTGTGTTTGCCAGCCAATGGCGCATTTATTACTACAGTTAATGTCACAGATATTAAGGCATTCCTTGTGAAAAGTGAAAAAGCTACTATTTGGCGTAATTCTGCACAGAATTATTTCAGCACCATGTGACTACAAGTAATTGTATGACTTTTTGTTTCCAGTAGTACTGTTAAAGATGTGTTGTCTTATGCTCAGTGCTGTTCAGGTGTGTTTTTGCTGGATATCATAATACAGTTTAGTGCTTAATTAGTTGTAGATATTTCATCTGGCAATCCATAATTCAAGCTAGTAAATCTTATTCTTAAGATAGCTTTTCTTTTGATTTTTACTAATTTCTTGAAATCATTAACAATCACTTACATAAGAAATCTGAGGCCCAGCTGAGTGAAAGATGCCCAGCTTTGAAAAGCATAGGGGGAATGGTCTGTTGGCATTTACAGAGATTCAGTTAGGGTTGAAACTTTTTAAAAACCTGAGATTAAACATAAATGCCAACATAATATTGGTGGCTGACCTCCCAACATGAGATCAGTTTGAATTCTAAATCTCACTTTTTGGTGGCCAGGCATTACTATGAAAAGAATTACAATTTTGTTTTCACATACCCATTTCAAAAATGATTGTAATGAGCTGCTGGTGAGGAGGAATAATTTCTCTTATTCTTGATTTTTCTATATCAAAATGATTAGAATCTTTTAGGGCCTTTTTCAATGATAAATCCTCAAATACAATATCTGCAGCTTTCTTTTATACATGCAAGCCTGTGAGTCCTGACCGTCTTATCCCAAGTTGCCTATTTACAGTCTTGATGAAAACTGATTAGCTCTGATTAGCTAATGGATCTCTGATTAAAATGTCTAATTAAGAAAGTAAGTTATTTTATTCATGCAGTCAAATTAACTTCCTCCCACAAAGCCAACATGAAATAGTTGTACATGCTGTGTAAGTACTTGATTTTGGAAGGTGCACAGTGTTTCCCAAGCAATAAAAATTTAGAGTATCTAAGTTCCTTTTATTAGGTATTGCAAGTTATGCAAGCTTATACCACTTTAATGAAAGGTATTTGTGCAAATAATGCTTTATTGAAAACAGTGGTTTATGTTATAAAGCAATGAGTATCTTGATACTGCTTTTAGTCATGAATTTATGTTGTGTAGACTTAACCGAGTTCAAAAGATGTATCATTAGGTATTAACTGATGGAGTAGCTTTACTTCAGAATTTTTGTTGCCAAAGTAGAAATTTAGTAATATTTCTCAAGTGGTTATTCTTACAATGGGTGATGGCACTTTTGGTGATTAATTGAAATGCACAGATTTCCATAGGTTGTAATGGTTTTTAGTAAGAGTGAATAAAGTGGATTGATTATGTTGTCACTGATGAAACAAAGTAATCTAGTACAAGATTTAAAAAATCAGTGGGACAAGTCTGTCCGCTAACTCATGTGCCTGACAACTAAGTATTTCATAAACTTGCTATGCATCAGCTTGGCCGAACTAGGATCTGTATCCAGCTATAAAAGATGCTCAGTAGTGGTGCAGATGCAGTGCAAAAGTTAGAAACAATTTCCAATTCCCAACAATTGGGTATGCTTTTAAACAAGTTTCAGGAGTTATATCCTCATTTCCAGAAGAACGATGGGAAATAATGGGGCCAATGGGAAATGGAAACAAATCAGCTACTTTTCTGAGGAACTGCACTGTTAATTGCACTTAAGAAATGGACTGCACAATTTTAATGAAGGCTTCAAGGATGTGGATTTACAGGGCAAGTGTGGCATCCAAATTATCTATCCATGGATTTAGGCATGCTTTAATACTCAGAGGTGATAGATCATGATGGCTCTAAGGAACTATTAAATTCATCAGGTCACAAGCAACTTCACATGAAAAATTTTAGACCTACATTAAGAACTGTTAGACATTTCTCCAGTATCTTAGCTGCTGGAACAGTTGCTTTTGCTGCCAGTCCAACTGAAATGTTCATAAACGGTGCTCTTGTGCCATTTTTGACATGCTCTTAATTATTTGATTTTGATTTCAATAAACATATTGTCTGATATGATGAAAAGAGAATTCATCAGGAGTTCTCTAATCCACGGAAAACTTTGATTTGACATTGTGGAAGAGAAAATAGAATGGAGGAGGAAAAAGCATAGGAGCGGTAAGAGTCAAGTTCCCTGAAAGAAGTTGCAGTCTAAGGAAAAATATACCTGATAACCATGGCACAATAAATCCCCAGTGTCCAAAATTTCTTCTAAAAATGAGGAGGAAGGAACAAAAATTCCTGTTACACCACCATCCACGCTTTTTTTTTCTTATTATGTACCTACTATATATCACCCCTTAGAGACCCATCTACTTCTACTTCATCTGTCTTTCTAGTAACCCTTGTGCAGAGTAATGTCACAGAAAGAAATAAAGGGGCAAAGTGGAACACCACTGATGGCGCTGCCCAAAGGTAATTTAGTGGGCCATGACAATATTCTTAAAAGAAATATATGGATGCCTGTTGTAGCAAGGGTATAGAGAGAAACAAATCACTTCTGCATGAGCTGTTGGTGTGGGAAGCTTCCAATTCTCTCCCATTACATATGTTATTAGAAAGCTGAGGCAGGCTCATAATGATCCTGAGCCTTGTTTTGGATGTTAGTCAAATCATTTAACCTTGTCACCTCCCTTTAACATTCTATCTCAACCCAGGAAGTTTGACAAGATAAAGGAACATGAAACACTTCATATCCTCTTGATGGTGGAATGTTTTATACAGAAGCAAGAGAATAGGTTTTGCTATAACTCAGTTCTTTTGTTTCAACTGGGTATAATATAATAAACAACTCACAGAGGGGTTTAAGAAAAGCCCATAATAGATTAAGACTGTTCTAAGATTTTGAAACAAGGGAAGATGTAGGTGTGTATTTATGTATGGGAATAGCTGCCATTGATAGAATGGGAAATAGTAGTAAGTAGTAAAAAAAAAAACCAAACTAACAGCAGCAACAACAAAAAAAAACCAAAATGTGATGAATTCTAAAGTACTTATGTGAAGGAGAAGGTGCCAGAGAAATGGAAGAGAAATCAATATAATAAAATACCAAATTCTAAGAAAAGAATTCACCAGATCAAGGAAGAGAGAGCTATAGAATACTTAGATTATATCATTTAAGAAGTAATGATAGGCACAGCCTTTCAATGGACTGAGTGTACCAAGTGTGAGAGGGAGTCTTTACTGGAACTGTGTAGTATCCATAACTGTCTTCCAAATCACACTGGGAAAAGAGGCTGAAAAAAAGGAGTCATGTAGGACACTCTCATTTTAGTGCTGCAAATCTAGCAGGCACTCTTATGTCAGAAAAAGATACCCAATTGGTATTGAATTTATCCAGCAGTTGGAAATGCCTGCTCAAACAAATCACTGTGGGTGATAGTTATTACAATCTAATTTTGATATTGTATAATTTCTCATGGAACCTTAGGCTTTCATCTTTGTCCCCAAATTGATCCAGTTGCTTCCAAAAGAAATCAAAAAGGGGAGAGGGGAGGGTGAAAATTATGATTCTTAATAAATGGTAAGTCTTGTACTGAGGAGTTCATGCAAGTTGTACAGTATAGTTCACTCTTAGTACACTCTTACAATGCTCACTAGAGTGCTGGAAGTAGGTAATTTTTTTGTTAAGGACTGTCTTTTAGAAAACAAATGGGAGTTGCTATGTAGCTAATTTCTGACTTCTTTCTGCCGCAGAAGTTTGTTTCCCACTGATTTACAGCATGTAGAGACTCTTATAAATACACCACAACAGCTCAAAAACCCCAGGCAAATCATATATAAGCAGGGTTTATTAATTTTTCAGTGTTATCAATTTAAGGTTCTAGTGTAACATTAGGAAACCACATTTTTCTGCACAGTGACTCTTTTTTCTCTACATGAAAATGTATTTTCCCACATATTACATTTAGCATGAGCCTTATTGCAGCATGACTTGAACTGCATTCCCTCGCATGTAGGTGCTGCTGCAATGTACCTGGAACACCTTCATAATGCTTCTTAGCAGAATTGTGTCTCAGAGGGCAGGTATTCTCAGTGTCTCCAGTGTTGCAAATGATCAGCCACCTCTAGCAGCCATTGCAGATGCAACTATTGAGGCTATTTTGCTATTAAACATAACATGAAGATAAGGCAACTTTCATACCCAAAGACACGTGTGATTTTTCTCAGGAAGGCTCATTCACATTGGTTTGCCTCTTAAGTGAGAAATGGTAGGAAAGAACAGGTAGATTTTTTATTTTTTTTACTAGTTTGATTTTCTATTCTTCCTTTTATATAGCCACTTTGTCGTGGTTTAAGCCCAGCCATAACTCAGAACCACGCACCTGCTATCTCACTCCCCCCCTTCCTCCCCTGTGCTCCCAGAGGGATGGGGAGGAGAGTCGAAAGAATGTAACTCCCACGGACTGGGATAAGAACAGTCCAGTAACTAAGGTATAACATGAACCACTGCTGCTGCCACCAATAATAATAATGATAAGGGAAATAACAAAAGAAGAGAATACAACGGCTCACCACCCACTGACCGATACCCAGCCTGACCGAGCAGTGATCTAACCCTTCTGGGTAACTGCCCCCAGTTTATATACTGGGCATGATGTGCTGTGGTATGGAATACCTCTTTGGTCAGTTTGGGTCAGGTGTCCTGTCTCTGCTTCCTCCCGGCTTCCCCTCCTCCCTGGCAGAGCATGAGACTCAGAAAGTCCTTGATCAGAGTAAACATTACTGAGCAACAACTGAAAACATCGGTGTTATCAGCGCTGTTCCCAGGCTGAGAGTCAAAAAACAGTGCTGCAGCAGCTACTAAGGAGAAAAATGACTGCTGCTGCTGAACCCAGGACAGCAAGGGAGCTAACAATATCAGCAATATCTCCTTTTTTATCTTGTCCTTCTTCATATCCAGCATTATGTTTTGTCCTTTGCTGTCAAAATAGCCTACTGCTCATCTTGTAGAAGGCTTTTGCAATCCATAAAGCAAAACAAAAAAAGAAAAAAAGTGATGCTCAATGGATAATAAGTTCTCCTGGAAAACATATTTATTAGATACTCATGTTGCAGAACTGTCTGGGAAAGATCTGAAAGTAATACTTTAACCATATTGTATTGCAAGCCAAAAATCCAATCTTCATTATCTTTTTCCATGTTGTATTAGAGGTGCAAAGAAAGTCAACATTTAAAAACTAAATACCACCAGAGGCTTCATATCTCTTTTTGTAATCACTTATCCACACAGGTAATGACCTGTAACAAAAAAATCTATCATGATATTTACCACTTCAGCTGTGTACAATTAAATTATGTAAGTTAATGAGTTTTCTTAGTGACTGAGACTCCAGAAATTATTCATTTTTTCTTCTCTTTTCTTGAAGGACTATGATTAGTCTCCCCTTGTTTGGTGGTTCTTTGTACAATCACTGCCCTGAAAATTTCAGCTTTGATTTAAAAGGAATACAGATCTTAAATCTCTTTTCCTCAATAGAAGTACATATATATATATTTACCCCTTTAGAATCAAGATACAGATCTCTGTTTCCTCCTAGTGATGCTTTGTAATGTTAATGGTTCCTCCTTCAGAGTAAGATCCTTCAGAATGGCTACATGGTATCCAACCCGTCTTAGAGGGGAAGAAATATGGAATATTTACTTAAAATAGATTAAACTATTTCCAGTTCAGTATTTTTCTCATAATTTGAGAACCATAGAGAGGCTTTAAGGAGCTAGGAGCTATCGAAAACCAGCTGAGACAGGTGCAAATAAGCCCTGGTGCTCTGGTGTATTCTGGTGTAAACTGGTCCCTTTTCTTCTTCCTCTCTGGCTGCCCGAAGCCCTTTCCCTTCCGCTCACAGAGCTGCCTTGGAAGCAAGATTATCTGAGCCCAAGCTCTAGGACTTGGTCTGCCTGCCTACTTTAAAAATCTAGAGACACACTATCCTTTGCAAAATGGAGTTCTGCTGCCAAGGGATAATTGCCTTTTCATGCTGGTGAAATATGGACAAAGGACTGATGCTTTTTAATGAAGATATTTGGAAATAGCATCCCAGCTTTGGTATCTTTGAATCAAAATCTCCCTCAAACTGAAAGAAAAGTAGGGTCCTGGTACTCTCCAGCCACTTCATTAAATGAACAAATTCAAGGAGCTTGTGGAGGGGAGGAAAGGCTAGTAAAATCTCATCAACCTACTGTTACACAAGCAGGGAGGAAACACTCCTGCTTTCTAAGAGCTTTACTGAGCCTGTTGTATGGCACATCACCAGTCCGCAAGAACTCATGGTTTGATCTTTATTTTCTGGTTGACAGATCCTGAGTTCTGTTTGTACACTCCTTGTCTCTTCCCTTTCAGGAAATGTGGAAGATGGGCCCCAATGATATATGCAGTATGTTTCGCAGATTTGTACAGAGAGAGCTGCTGTTTCTCTACATGTGACTTTTGTGTATATGTGTAACTGTTTGAAGTTTGAAAGGTACAGAACCTCCAAAGAAGTTGTGGGGTTTTTAGAAATTATTATTATTATTTTTACCCAGTAACCTGCTTCTCACAAGGTGAGACGGGTGAGGCCAGAACACCATAAAACCTCAAAGGATAAAGGATGCTATATACCATCAGTGCATTTTTCCAGAAAACATCAGTAATGCATCTGGACTGGGTTATATTTTACTAGGTTTGTTCAGCTACATTTAAGCAGCAAAAGGATGAAAAAGACAAGAGTACTCTGCCTTGAAAATATATTCAGGAGAAGGCAACCTGTAGCGCCTGGAGACTGATTTATATCAAACTATGGCTATGCCCTGAAGACTTCTTAAACAGTTGTTTTTTCCGTAACTTTTCTCTCACAGGACTTCTGTTGAATTAAAGCTTCTTGAGGAGAACTGTGCGTGAGCAGTGTGCCTTGAGGTCTGCTTGTCAATAGAAATGTTTTGCTAAAATATTGTAAATTATTATCTTTAAGTTTGTTGATGGAGATTATCAAACTATTTATAGAGGTTAATCCTGAATTCATTGTAAAGAAAAGAAGGAAGTAATAACAATGCTGTGGTATTAATGGTTAGCTTTCAGAACTGGAAGGCAAGGAGAGCTGAGGCTTTAAACCTGGCTTCACAATTGACACATTAAAGTCCATCTATCTTACAGTTTTGGATTTTAAAGGATGGATAAAATACTTTCTGTGTAAATTCGGAGGTTATGGACTCATAGGAGAAATAATTGGATTTGTTTCTAAGTTTTTAGAGGCATTTAACTTTCCTATCCGCTGGCTCTCCAGCATGAGAACATGCTGTAATGCTCACTCAGGGTTTTGTTTAACTTCAGAATTAGTTTTAAGTGTCATCTAACTTCTGCCTTTTGACTTTATTCGAGGCCAGTTTTTTACATGATTTGCTAAATTCCCTTATTCTTCTCCAAGAACCTCACCATTATTTTTTCTGCCTCTCACCGTGGACCATCTCTGAGACTTATTAAAAATCGATGAATTTTTACATTTCTATTGAATTAATTTTAAAGGTAGCTGAAAAGTATAAAACTGTCACAACAATATATCAGATTTACATATTCATGAAGGGACTGTAAACTTATGCATGATAGCTTGTATTGTAAATGTATTTGTATTGTAAATGACTTCAACTACAGCTTGTTAGTACTGAGCAGTTACTACTGGTCTTTATTTTGTCTTAAGGAATAGGAAACCATGCTCAATATTAATATTCTTGATCTCCAGCTTGAGTTCTTTGCGTGTAATGTTACTCCTTCTGGTATGATCTAATTGGATTTTATACAATTGTGAAGCTTGAATAGTATTGTAGAGGTTAAACGAAGCTAAAGTTAGATTTCAGGACAGTAACAATGGTGTGATACCTGTTTTAACCTGGTGGGGTTTTTATTAATTAAATCTTTCTGGGCAAAGAATGCTACACTTTGTAATCTTTAAAATGCACAATAGATTTCATGACAATATGTAATAGAAACATATATAACAATGACAGTGTGAAATATTAGGCCTATTCTGGAAATTAAACACTATAAAGCATATAGATGAAAATTAAATTTGGCCATATATGCAAAGATAATTTTTCCAATTTGTACAGGGTAGGAGCAGACTGGTAATTGTTCAGCAGGAGGTAGGACTCTTGAGCATCCAGTGTTGTCTCTGGGGGGAACCAAAGAGCTTCTGCTTCAACCTCTCTCTCTGTGTTTTTTCACCAACTCTCTCACATCTGTAACCCATCTTATTCATATTACATCAATATCCAAAATATTGCACTTGACCCTGCTTGGCTTGACCTGAAGTCAAGTGGGGTTACGTATCTGTGGCTTTGCCTAGCAGTGGTTTAAGCTAATTCTTTGAGTACTTTGGGAATGAGCATATTTGTAGCACCTGAATTTCACCTGGAGACCCAAGTCAGCTGTGCGCATTGAACTGAGAACCATCCTCTGAGCTGGACTCATTTCTGTAGCTCAGAAGCTCTGAGTGAACACTCCTAAATAAGAGGAGGCTCCCTTTGTTCATGGGCTTTTTCAGCAAGGACTATTGGTTAGACTTTCTGAAATGGAAATATGCTGATTTTGTAATAGATTTTTAGTTTAATGTGACTATTTATGTGCATCCATTTATTTTTCTATGCTGATACTATCTACAGCACAAGTTTTCAAGATAATTTAAGTAGTGAAACATCAGTGTTACTTCTTACTTCAAGACACTCCTGTGCTAAAACTTTTCAGTTATCATAACAACTGGACTGGAGCAATGAGAGAAAGATCAGATTTTTTCACCCTCATTTCTAATATTTCACTCTATTAATTAAATTGTTACATATTTTTGCCAGGAAATTGATATATTTGTGTAAAAAAAAAATAAATAACATTTATGTGTTAAAAGTCCCATCATTTAATCTTTTCATAATCATAACCACAGATGTGTCTTTAACCAATCTGTGCTTGAATGCTTTGAATAGAAACAGTTGACTTTATGTATCATTGTCTGCTAAGACCTTTTTAGTTTTAAAATAGTCTTAAATACAGCCTTCTGCAATTCCTTTTATAATTCACTTTTACAATTAATACAGAAACCCTGAAGTATGTATTTTGCTGGCTCATATACTTAATTGTTTGGCAGTGATAATCTATCACTTCACAACAAGATTTGCCTGCATATTTAGAATTTACATCAGTTTAAAATCTTTCAAGGGATTTAAATTCATTGTTCAGGAGCTTACTAACCTGAGCCTAAGGTCAAGAGGAAAATGCATTTATATTCTTCCACACATGGTGCTGTTCACTGTGAGACTTGCAAAGATCTGGTCCTGGCTGGCACCATCTCACTGCATCTAAAATTAATTTCAACTCAGTCAATCCTCTAGTTCAGAGTACTTATCTGTATCTAATCCATTCTCTTCATGCATGCACATGCATGTACAGTTTCTGTGAGCATGAGGGAGTGAAACAGATGGCTTTAACAGCAAGATTTTCCATTGACTTCTGTTTAATATAGTATTTTCACAGGAAAATAATCCCTCACATGATTTATTAGGTATTTCTTGAACAGGAAACCTCGTAAGTATCCAAATCATCTTCATTTCTCCCCCAAATATGTATTATGTCATCCAAATATAACAGTTAGTAATTTTCTGAGAAAATAACCTTTTTTGTAGTTGTCGCCTTAATAAGCATATTTCTTTTACTTTTAACTACTTCATTGGGAGTTTACCACAGGCATGTTAACCAGAAATTGGTTTGTATATTGTCACCTAAATTGCACAGAACAGTGCTTTAGTCTGACTGGAAAGAGTTTGCCTGCAGCTGATAGTTTCAAAGGAGCAGTGTTCACTGAGAATGAACCCACTCCAATGCAAGTTTTTCTTCTTCAACGTAAATGTCTGTGGAAGCAGAGAAATGACTGAGCGTGTGTGATTTATAATACTGGTTATACTGATGCATAGAGTATGCACTTCTAACTCCAGCTTTATAAAGCTGCAATTCTGGCATGTGCTTTCATTGATTTAAAACGAACTAATTCCAGTATTGTCACCTTTGCTTTTACGGGTTGTGGAAGAAGCCAACACCATTAAGACCTAATCTTACATGTTAGAAAGAAGCATCAGCCCTGTGGAAACTCCTCTCCCAGAGGACTGAAGAGACTTGGCACACGTAGTTGGTGGAGGAAGGTCTAGAGATTAGCACAAGTGTTACTGTGAAGAATCACTCTTTCTGGCGTGTTTCCATCTTCTCCCAAAGGAAATGCAGTCAAATGTTTAACCAAAGCTAATCCCTTCCCCAATTACCATTGCGCAGCTGAAGTTGTAGCAGGCAGCCAATAACAGCAGAGCAGTTTCTTTACTCTAGTCCATAGAGAAAGAGTCTTGACATATGGTATATGGAAACCTCAGCAATTCTGAAACTTCTATTTACCTTCAAAGTGCTATTATCCATGATATGAAAATGCCCTTTCCAACAGCAGCAAGAAGAATCAGTTTGTGTGCGTGTGATAGAACACTTTAGTGGTAAAGGCTAATAGAATATGCTGTTTAAAGGACAAAGTTCTGCCAGGGTAACTCACTTGGAATATTCTGAGTCATTCTAGTAATATCACTGTTGAGAATAATACACATATAAAAGTTGAACAACTAAGTTTTGGGCTGATTTTTTTAGACTGAAAGGGCATTGCTGTTCAATTTTTGTAGGGACTTGTGATTCTTAGCATTTGCTTTATGGGTTTTTTCTTATATCATGTGAACTGAAATAAGAACCTAGAATAAGCACTGTTTAATTTTAGTGACTTAAGCAAATGCATTTTATCATTTCATCAGGCTTATGGATTTTTTTTTTCCTCCATCATTGAATTGTATAACATAAATATTAGTTTTGCAGATAAGGAATTCAATTAGCATTTCAAAGGGGTCAGATTCATTCCCTCTCATAGCAAGTTCTTATTAGCTTATTTGGGATAATTGGGAGCCTTGATGAAATTAGACAGCCTAACAAAATTAAGGGGCATACATAAAGAAAGAGAGGGTAACGTTTTATTTTGATATAATATTAAATGCTTCCCTAAAATCATTCCAGAAGCTCTTGAAAATTTGAGGAACAGGGTATTCATAAATATCAACAGTAGTGCTTTACCTAATAGAAGTGAATGCACTGATACCTAGAATTTTCAGATTTCTAGGACAACTTTTAAATCTGGAAAAGTATCTGTATATGCCTTAACTTTTATGCTTTAATTAAAATTTAGAATTTCATGTGCAGTGCATTTATTTCTTGCAGAAGAGTTAAGTTTGGAAAAATGGAACTCACTGTTTCAAATATGTCATGTTTATTGATGTTTGCGAGACAATATTTTGGGTCTTGCTTAACTGTGATCATTCTTGACTGTATTCTTAAAGGAGTAAAGACATGGGGGAAATGGCATTACAAGAGTTTACCTGAAGAACTGCCATGCTTTGCAGAGGCTTGTTATGGTCTGCACAAAGGAGCAACATGGTCCTGCTGTATCTTAGATGAAAGACCTTTGTGGCCTTTGGCCACCCTGCTGATGTGGGATCATCGAGGTAATGTAGGCTGGTTGAGAGACTGGTTAAAAAGGGTGCTGCCGTAGTTACCTATCCTTGGAGAAAGATGCAAGTGCAGTTGAATCTCACCTAGCAGATACTGACAGGCAGTCAAGAAGTTTCTGAAAAGCTGGATAGAAATAAAAACAAGTAATAGTACTCCTCACAGTAACACATGGTAATACAGAAAGCAGTAGGTGCAGTGGCTGAACAGCAAAACCAAACATTTGTGACAACTTTTGTCTGTCCAGGTGGAGATTAGTAACCATAGCAGAGCAGGCAGTTCTCCCAATGCTCTTTCCCAACGGATCTTATTTTCAGATGCATATTTCACATGTAGTTAATAGATGTCTGATGTCCTCTCCACCCTGCTTCAGTAATATAAATCAGTATTTTGTCGAACATGTCAGAGTTCTGATGTCTGTATCCAAGACATCTTTCACCTGCCCCAGTATTATCTGCTAAATGACAACCTTTTCATAATGAAAAGAATAAATAATGCGTAGTGTGAATCTTTATGATTTTTATTTATTTTCAGGGATTGTGACTTTGCTTAAAATTAGTGCAAAGTAGTGCAAAATATGCAGAACTGCTAGCTGGCACAAAGATTTATGTAACCAGTACTTAGCATGTGTGAGGTTTGGCTCTTATCTTAGTGGTGACCTGCCTTCCTAGCCTTGCATTTAGTTAGTAACAGCATGATAACCCTGCTAAAATGTAAAATATTGCAGCCTGTCTTTGATGCTGACTTCAGATTAAATTCAACTTCTGTGTAGGAAGAGACAACTCTTTCAGACTACAAAGCAAATGTAGTCTTACTGGCTCTTGACTGCTCCATAGTAGGAGTTAATGTCCCAAGTTTGCTTCAGAAGTTCTGCCTTGAAGACAGCAGATGTGTTGCTAAAGCCATCTGGCTCTTTTTTGAATATAATTTGTATGCCTATAAATAATCACCATGCATATGGGCTGCATTTCAACCGTGTGTTCCTCAAACTATGTAAGTTAAGATAATTTATTTCTTTCAGCCTTACAAAAGCTTCTGCCATACATTCCTGTCCTCTTGTTAATATTCTTGCAAACTATCAGAGTAAAAAAGCAACTTATGTATACTAAAAAGCCAGAAAGGTTGATTAGACGAGGAAAACTAAACCACCCCTTTAGGCTTAAGCAATCACTGACTTTTTTCAGTATTTTCCAGCATTGGAAGTAGCAATTTAGATTCACAGAGGTGATTCCTCAAGTCTGCACGTGTGGCATTGAGAAGAAAAGTGTTGGAGAGGAGATGCAAACAACCTCAGAGATGCTATTCTTCTGAAATTATTTCTGCATAGTGTGCAAGAGCCTGATGTGTGAACTCTTGATCACCTTTCCATTTGGGATTCTCTTACTGATCAGCTGCATAGTTATGACTCATATGCATAGAAGATTTCCTAAGCCAGCACTAAATTTGACTTTGCTCTAAACTGAAAAACAATCTCAAAAGCTCATAAAACAAATATTTAAATCAGTCCCTATTACTCTTGCGCTTCTTTAGTAGCTTCTGTGATTTTTGCTGTAGAACTTTCAGTCTGTATTCTTTAAAAGAAAATCCCCATAATTTGAATATAATTTGTTCATATTTGTGATTAGCTGAGTATCACAAAGAAGGAAATAAAAATGAATGTCATCACATCTCAAACAAAAGGAAACTCTGGTTTTTCACTTGATAGCATTGACGGAATAAAGAATTCACGCAATCTTTTTAGAAGTTAGTTTGAAAATGCCTGTTATTTAATGGGAAATAGCAAAAGGTGTTATTACACAACTACTTCTGAATGCACAAATGATTTATAGACTGCTTAGCTATCTATAATCCATAACTAATTTTGTCAACAAAACTAATATTTTTTCCACTTTTAGTATGGTGACCAATACACCTGGCACTGCAGACCTGCTTAGGATCTCTGTGAGGAAAGGACAGGAGTGTTTTGTTATCGCAGAGCTCAAATGCCTTCAATTCTGTGGTGGGGCTCCATCTCAGCATCCATTTATGTGCCTTCTTACAGGAAGTATGTGAGCAGCCTTTTGATTTCAATAAAGCGCATTTACAAAGTCAAACCATCACTTAAAAGAATTTTGTGGAAATGGAAGTGCAGTACTCAGTATTTTAGAGATGGATTAGATGTTTTGCTTAAGAACTTCAACATTTTTATTTCAGTTTGCTTAGGTGTAGTAACTTAGAATGTCTTTCAGGTCAACTCAGATTAAGTTAAATGAAAACTTTTTAAATAAGTGCTATGTAAATATACATTTAAAGGTCATACATGTAATGCAAAAGATTGTAATATTCCACTTGTTCACTTTACTTATATCATACTAGCTTTGATCACTTAAGGCTGGTTAGCAATCTTATGAGCAAATGCTTACAAACTGACAAATGTTGATTTGATGGAAGTGAAACACTTTGTGTGTGTGTGTGTGTGTATATAAGTTTGTTTTTCTGTGTAGGACGTTTGAAAGGAAAACATCTGAAATGGATTATGTCACTCCTCTTGGTAACCATTTAAAGACTGTCCTGCTCTTGAGTTTTAGTTTCTTACCATGATGCTGGACTGTTTGAGTTCTGGTGCTTCTGCTGGCAAAGGAACATTTTGTTTAATGTCATTACTGATGGTACCTTGACATTCATCACCTGAGAGCTTACACATGCTGCTTTTTTTAAGATCTCCAATCTTGCAAATAATTGGGTGGGATAATAGCTCTATGGATGTGGCATTAGGCTGTGAGACAGTCTTCTACCTTCTTAAGCTTCCATGTCATCTTATTCCCTGTAGACTGAAAACTGGGAGATTCTAAATAAGATTTTCACCAATTTTGAATGGTGAATTGTATTTCACAGTTCCTGTCAGTACCTGCCACTAATATGCACCAATTGCCGTGGAAGATATTTAAAAGGTCATTTGGGTTGGAGATGGGGGTGAATAAGCCAAAGCCTGCAGAATTTTGTAAACGAGTATTAGTTTTACTTTATCAGAAAAGCATTATTTGCATATTTACTTCTCAGAAGTCCGATATGTGGTACGTTTTAACTTTGATCCAAAACAATGTGTTTTCTATAGCTATGTTTAGAGCATGAAGTTTGAAAGCCGCTCTGAAAAATCAAGTTCAATTCCATTTGTAAATCTGGAATTTTGTCTTTAGCCTTAACTTACACTTGAGAGACATTTTAAATATATATAATTTTTTTTAAGTTTCTGAAATTCTTCTTGTGCAGAATTAAATTGTGATAAATTATGCAGACTGTAATTTACAAGCTTGCTATGTTACCGCCTTTGCTGGTTTCCCATGGTATATAGGGGGACAGGGAAGCCATGGAAAACTGTGCTAGCATCCACCACAGTTTGAATGTGGCTCTTGGGGGTTGAGCTGGAAGGTTGATCTGCTTCTCTGCAGAGAGTGATATCACTCTGCATTTCTGTCCTGTACTGTCCCAGGAAGTTACTGTTGAGGCAAGGCTTGCAGTATCTCAGTAAAATTGTCTTTCCTTTTGGCCTCTGGGAAGCTTTCCTCAGCCTGCTTTAGGCACTAGTACCATGAAGGAGGAGGTCTGGAGCAATGTGTATACAGGTATAGATAGATTTAAAATAAAATATAATCTTCAGGAATTTTTACCTGTGATTGAAATACCAGCAAGAGTTGTGCTGTGCTGTGTGCTGCAGTTAAAGGTCTGAAAGGGTGCTGGATCTCCTTGTTTGAGGTTTTCACCTCTAGCTTGTATGCTGAATCCAGACAGATGGTGTTCGTGTGTCATGCATTCATTCATGATATCCATCTTGTTTTCTCCCTGGCTTGTTTTCTGTCTTATGATGTTTGCATATGATACCTGGATATATGCATATATGAAGGATATGGGGCTGCCAATTAAAATGGAATGGCTAAGCTTCTCAAAAAGATAAAGGTAGAGGACAGATAGGGTGTGAATCTGCCTTTCTAATGATCTGTAACACATGTTGATCAGTAAGTTATAAACAAAACAAAAACTCCACCACAAATGCATGGTAGAACCTCTATCCTTAACATGAAATGCACTGAATGAATCTGCTGATCATTCTGATCGAAGTTACATACAGGGGCTTTTGAAACTTTTTCCTGCAATGTCTGTTAGTTATTTCCAAAAAAAGTTCTGTGTTGTCAGAAAAAAGAAAATCAGATGATGAAAATTATTATTATGACAGAAATTAATCATAAATACTCTGTGATGCTGAAAACTTGTAAAGAGGAGTGATTGGATGATGCTCTCAGTGCTGCAGCTGATAATTTTGTATATACATTTTAACTAAGATGAAAGAGGATAACACGAAATAGGGTGGGTTTTTTTGTTTTCTGTTTGAGTCAACTATGCACTTACTCTTGAGACTCAATGTCTTGTGAAGCCTGATCTCTGAGTGCACCACAGCCTGCCTTTGTATGAAACGTGGAGAAGTGAAGGATGGTGATATAACTATTAAACAGCACTTTCCAAATATCCAGTGAAATTGAAAATAGCTGTTTCCTTGATACGAGCTTCATGATCAAAGCTAGAATTCCCATCTCCTTCCACTTTCTTCCCATGACTATAAACTGCCTGAAAATGTTTGTTTGATTAGGCTTTGTGGTTTCATTTACTAAACATCTGTACAACACTTGTGTCTAAAATCTTTTGAAACCTTCTTGCCTCCCTCTCAGATTCTTTGTTTTATTTGCATTGCCTCAGTTTTGTATGTTGCTGATTTCTGTTTAAGACAAATGCAAATAGGGTTTTTCAAAACCGTAATATACACAAGGTTAAAACCTGTGGGTACATGGTGAGGCTGGCTGCAGGTAGCATGGCGAAAGGTTGGTTAGAGGCTTGGCTGCCACTGCGTAGCTGGGAAATGCCACTTAGTCCTGGCTGCGTTTTAATCCATCTCCTGTAGTCCAGAGCAAGGACTGAAGAATAATCAAGAAGCGGTAGTTACTTCTTTTTCCTTTCAGTTCTTGAAAGGAGCCTATAAGAAAGATGGGGAGAAATGTTTTAGCAGGCCCTGTTGTGACAGAACAACAAGGGGCGATGGTTTTAAACTTAAAGGAGGGAAATTCAGGCTGGATATGAGGAAGAATTTCTTTACAATGAGGGTGGTAAAACACTGGCACAGGTTGCTCAGAGAAGTGGTAGGTGCTCCATCCCTGGAGACATTCACAGCCAGGGTGAATGTGGTTGTGGGCAACTTTGATATAGTTGGAGATGTCCCTGTTCCATTGCAGGGGGATTGGACTAGATGACCTTTGAAGATCCCTTCCGACCCAAACCATTCTATGATTTATTATTATTCTATTCTAATATGGTGGATAGGAACATGACCATGTATTTAACTACATCCCTCCTCCACCTTTGTCACTCAGGATGTGAGCATGGTGCAGTTGGTCTGTCAATATAGTACAATATTTTACTGTAAAACATCACTAGGACAATAGCTAGTGATACTAATGGGGAGAATGAACACATGTCCCAGAAATTACTCTAATGAGAGCAGATGTTGTGTAGCTGCAGTATTACTTTCCTCTAGCTAGGACTGCTTTCTTCTAGTTTTCTTAGGCCCTTCCAGATCATGGCTACTGAGCTTCTGCTCCAGTGAAAAGACAAAGCGGGCTGCGTGGATAATGAAAGTATTCTTCAGGATGCTTATGTCTGATGTTGACACTGTTTTGTTGCCTCTTTCTGCCAATTCTGCCCTCCCTGTTGTTGCTCATTTCTGTACGTGCTCTTAGGAGACTGAATCCCATTGTGTGGACTTCTGCTTGTTTTGATTTGCTCAAATTGATAGATATCACAATTGTGAGGATCCACTGTATAGTACAAAAAATATTTTAAAGGACATACAGAATATTTGCATTTTATATTAATTAGTGTAGAGTAGGCATGGTTTAAGAGGCTGGTGCTTTAAACAGCCCCAAGTAGAAGAAATACAGAGTGTATGACTGAATGGCACTTTTGCTGCAGTACATGGCAATCGGAGTCTTGATTTGGGGTAAGTTACCAGTAACAGTCCTTAAAGAAATCAAAATCTTATTCTATATAAAAGCAGCATTTGTAAGTTCTATTCAGAAGTAGCATAACTGAAGTGATGCCCTTCATCTGGTTTTCTGTGCTCTGTTACCATCTAAACTATCTCAGTGCACTAATTAGCACTAGGAAATATGCAGCAAGTTGAACAGAACCTTGTGATCCTTGTAAGGACTCAGCAGCACAGAAAGTCTGTATATCAGTGTTGCAACTTGCAGCAGTTACTGCAGGGTAGCAGGTACTGCAGGTAAGTGGTACACACGTACCACAGCACCTTGAACCTTGCAGGTTGCTGCATTAATCCCTAGGGCTGTGTCTGTGTACGTACTTTACCTCTTATCTGTGAGATGGGATTCCTGTGATGGGAGAAGTGGAGCTGTTGCTTCAAAGTGTATAAATTCACAGACCCCATTAGGACTGTGGCCAGATTGTGATTTACCTCGTGATGTTTTAAATCACTGGAATGTCCATGCCATAACCTCCATTTCATTCCCTAGCTGAAAGTGCTCTGTTACTTTCCTAACACTTTTTCTGTTCTTTTTTATTCAGCCCCTCTTATTCCTGTCGATTCCCAGATCAGTGAGCACTTAAAAGGCTGTTTTCCTTATTAAAGGAAGCAACATAAAGCTCTTCCCATGTGGCACAAGTTTTCAAACTGTAAGGTAGCATCTTTTGCTTGCTCAAGTTACATGACAGAGTCAAGAATCAGAAAGTTAGAGTAAAGGAATTAAAATGATGTGCTTCATAGTGCACCAAGTTCAGTAGCTGATCTTTTTGTCTTCACAATTTCAGGAGCTTAGTAACACATTTTAATAATTTTAAGAGATCTATAAGCCAGCTTGTGAAGTGACATTAGCACAAAGACCATATGGATGATTGTGAAATATCTTGTTGAATTTTTAGGAGTGTGAATTTGTCTAGAGTCATGTCTCCCTGAATACAAAAATAATTCCTCTTCTGTTCACTGTGAAGTCTTAGTTTCTAACAACACAAAGCTTTGCGATCTCTGTTTTGTAGATTTTTCATGCTCTTAAGATCAGCCTTAATTATAACATATAGATCTTTCTGTAAAGGACCTGAATATCCCTACTAATCCTCATGCGGAATATTTTATTTGTAGGTGGGAAAAGAGTAATAAATTAATCAGACTATAAAGTCTTTGCAACACAGCATATATCAAAGAGCAACTGTTCCTGTTGCTGTTTCTAAAGTAATTTTCTCTGCAGTGCACTCATTTACCTTTCAGACTTTCTTTACAAGCACACAAATTTCCACTTTTATGTACACATGCCCTTTTCACTATGTGCCACTTTCAGCTGTTGATGAATTATTGATTTCTCCTGTCACAATTCTCTTGAGTTACAGTACTCATGAAAAGGGAACAAGAGTCATTATTTTACTATTTGAAATGTGTTCCATTCTCTTTAGATTTTCTTATTTTCCTGTAAGGCTATATGAAAAGGGTGTTGAAATGACCACAAGCACATCAATGTGCGCCCAAATGGCATGGTTCTTTGGAAATATCAAATAAATTGATGGAGATGGCAACAGAGTTCAAGAGCAAATCTTTCTGTCAGAAGCTGGTTCCTGTCACTGGGGTAGGAATAAAAAACTAAGTGTTAACAAAGAATTTTCCTGGGTTTACTATGAGTTTTCAGTCAGCCTTCTGAGGCATAGTCACATTTTAGGAACTTGTAATTGAATGTGTTTACGTTTCTTTTACAGATAACATAGTTTTAATTGAAGCAGAGAGAGGTTAAGAAAACAAACAAAATATAAACTAAAAATTTGAACAGCCTAGTGATTTCAACTTGCATTATTCAATATTGGTTTGTTTGATTTAGACTTCCACTACCAAGGATTTTTGGTTTAAGTAACTTTCCTTTTGCTGTTGTGGGTTTATTCACCACGCACAGTCAATGCCTGCTTTTGAACTTGTGCTTCCGCTCAGGAACTTCAGCCAAGGGCAGAGACAGTGCTGGCCCATTACAGCCAGCTATCTGCCAGCACTGGGAGCACTACTCTAGGTCAGCTCTGCTCCTTCTATCATCCTGCATTTGACAGAGGTCAATAGTAGACAGTTCAGAGAAATATCCAAGATCTTCACAGCAAGCAGGTTTGAGATATGTTTGGTCTTTTTATGTATCTGTTAGAATCTGGTATAAGATCTAGAGCATGTAATATAATTTAAACTCTGCTTTTATGCTATCAGTACTATAGATTGGACACTTGGTATCCATGTGCTGTCTTGTAAATGTTTACACCATGGAGTTCCATGGTCTCTTTGCAGTCTGGGGAGAAACACAAAATTTCTTTATCAGTTTCTTCACTATAAATGGAGGTGAATGTTCACTTGTTCCTCT
Source organism: Psittacus erithacus (assembly GCA_009867235.2). Lineage (NCBI taxonomy): Eukaryota > Metazoa > Chordata > Aves > Psittaciformes > Psittacidae > Psittacus > Psittacus erithacus. Next base: position 137,439 of record WYDI02141220.1, on the reverse strand, counting down.
GCCTGTGAAGTTTTGGGGAAAGGGTATTTTTTTTGGTGTTTTGTTGGTTTTTTTTTAAGAATTCCATGGATTGTTTTAAGTCTGTGTTGAGTCATGTCAACAACAGGCAGAGTACAAGTTTCCTAACAGGAGTAATATAATGCAAACAACAGTAATGGGTGCTGATAAGTCGATTGAATGATTGATACAAAAAACAAAGGAATGAATTGATTACTTTATGTGACTCAAATACTGAGCTTTCAGCCCAGAAACCTTTTTAGAGAAATTTTTAAAAGTCTCATTTCCAGGTGGTAGTAGATACCATGTAATGTCTCCAAGTAGAGAATAATTTCCCTCTGCACTGAACTCCACGAACATCTTGTCAGAGAAGTAAATTGTTTGACAATCAAATGCGGGATGTGTAGGAGACTTTAGTCCAAGTTTATTGTTGTTTATGCAATCTGGAAATCAAATGGGTTTCGGCATAATAGAGGAAGAAACTTCAGTAAAAATCACTATTATGAGCAGATGACATATGTTCCTGTTGGTAACCATATATGCTTGCAGATTATCCTCAAAAGCATTCAGTTTTCGGATTAGAAACAATGGAGTAAAATATAGTGATGCACTTCTTCACTCTTCTCTGAATCAGACTCCAATTTATAATGATGTTGGAAATGTTTCTATTTCTTATTCTTAGACAACTTCTATTGCTATAACGCAAAAGCTATTTTGAAGTAATATTTAGGGTTTTGTATTTGCATAGATAATTGGCCCTGAAGAAAGGAGGCTGCTAGTCCTTCCCCTGTCCCAAAATAGTCATGACTGTCTGTCAAATCATTCTTAAAAACTTCTTTGGGAAATTTATTCCAGTGCTTTACAGTTCTTTCAACTAGACATGTTTTCCTACCTTAAATGCTTATTTCTTACTTTAAATTTACAACACTTCAGTTTAATTGTGTTGCTTCTTATAGAGGCTGGTATAAATCTTAAAGGCATCCTTTTGAATTTTAAGCCTGTTTTCAAACAGTTCATTAACCCCTTGCAGGCCAATGTGAATTTAAAGCAAATTTTCATTTCTGTCATTCTGGTCTTCTGTGAAGTATCAAACATTGTAAGATTGGGGTGGACTCCAGTGAAGCCAAGCTTGGTCTTGTTTCTTTCTAATTTAAAGTGAAGCCCTGAGAATTACACACTTGAGAAGATTGCTACAAGAAAGCTGGTGTTATCCCCATCTTACGTAGGCTTGTTATGTTTTGGTGACTGTTTCATAGTGCTTTCATCTAGACTAAGTTATGTAACTTGTTTACAAGATGGGCATGTAAGATGCTGCTTTACTAAACTCGAGTCATATGGCATTTACCGCTTCTTCCCCATATATCATATCATTGTGTCTTAAAAGGAAAAGGGGTTGTCTTTGACAAATACCTGTTGACTGTTCACTTAATTTCTTTTGTTGATTTGCGGATCGTCTTTTTACCAGAGCAGGCAACTTCTTTCTCAAGTTATGCAAATAGATGTAAATGTAATTTTATGTTATTATTTCAATAATGGTTCCATGTTTGGCCCAAGGAATGACTTATACAAAATAATCACATTCCCAGAGGTTTAGACAAACCCAGTATGAAGTTTGAAAAGGGTAGTTAATGCTTGAGCCCTTTTTACTCCATGAGCCAGATGTTGTACGTTTAGACTTAAAAGTTCCATCCTAGGTATGTTGGGTTCAGGCAGGGGGTGTTTATATTGGCCATCTCCTGGAATCGTTTTAAACACAGGCTTTGTTTATTTTAAGTCCATCTTAGATCTGTCCCTCTTTAGTTAGTTATTTTCTACTCTACACACAGCTTTTTGCATCCTTCATTCTGGGCTGTGTTGGGCAGATTCTCTGGCCTACTTTTCATAGCAGATGATTCATTCCTCTTTGCTAATGGTTTCTGGAAATACCACCTAAATCTGGTAAGTTGCAAGCCATAGAAAGGGATGAATCAAACCACAAACATATGGTTTCTGTGGGAGACAGTCTTCCTATTTTGTGGTGTTTGTTTTTGTTTTGTTTTGTTTTTCTTTGCTTTGTTTTGGTTTTCGGGGTACTTAATTTTAAAATTAAAGGTTATGGCCTATTTTGAGTAAGATTCTTTGATCCAAAGATCCGTTTGCTAAGAATGTAGTTTATTTCCGCAAATATTTCTTATCCAGTCCTAAACAGAAGTGCAATGAATACCCAAGGCCTCCAACTTTGTTTGGAAACAGCTCTTCTATCTCTCATTCCTTCTCACAAATTTGAAAACTATAGTGCTACCAGCTAAGGGAATGACAGCATCATGCTGTAGAACATGTAACCTCCATTTTATTTTATTTTTTGAATCAGGGTAGTTTGGAATACTTGATTTGGGTAGCATGATTTATTGCAATAGCACCTTTTGTGAAGAATTTCTTAGTAAGTTTCTAGATAAAACTCCTAAACAGAAGGCCTTAGCCATAGTATATGGATCGGTATCCAAATCAAGCAACTGAGCAAAGACAACTGAGGTCTGAATCTAATTCAGTTATTAATACATTGAAGCAATAGTGGCCCCGTCCACTTGGGTAATTCAGCGTGAGCAATCAGAATGATACCCCAACTCTTTCATTAATATGTGCAACTGCTCCAGTCATTTCACTCTTCCATTCACCTCCAAGAGGTGATCCATCCTTTAAGGTTGTTTTGCTGATGTTACATTTGATATTGTGGAAAAAACTTTTCACCTTTGAGTTGTTTTGGGTTTTTTTTTGTTTTCCTCTGGCCAAAAAACTAATTGATTTGTGTTATTGGTAAAACTGAGCTAAAGGGAAATCAAGCAGCAGTCTTCTTTCTCTTAGAAGCAAATAGCATTATGGCTGTCCACCTATTCAGTCTATTGCCAAGCCTAAACTACTGCCTCCCCCACTTTGCCTGCAAATGTCAGTCATTCTGTTACATAAGTTCAAAATCTAGCATGCAAAAAATAGCAATCATGAGAGGCAACAAGGACTCAAGGCTCAAGCAGAACATGCAAGTAGACATGGACTTTTACTAGGCACTAGTTACAGATGAGGAAAGCATCATTGCTGGAATCAAGTGGGGAGTCATTTTACATGTTCAAGCTGGAAGTAAATTTGTGTGTGAAACTACATGTTTTCAGACAAGGTATGAATCAGCTTGAAAGTTTTATTGCTCAACTGTGTAAATATATCTTAAGCCACTTTCTTAAGGTATATTAAAGGAAAGAATGAAAGCGGCACTGAAAAATGAACATTTTCCTTTTCATTCTTCCTACTTTTTTTACCGTTCCCCCTCTCAGTGCCTTGAATGTGCTACTGTGGGAAACAATAGGATATCGTCATCTGAAATTGTCATGAGTCTGGTTATTCTTTGTCAACCAGAATAGCATTTATACTGTTCAGTTGATGATGCTTCCACTTGGACTCCTCCCTAACAATGAATAACAGATGTACATATAGGAATTTGAGGAGTATTTCTCAACTGAATTGTTGTAAGACAATATCATTTTGTCTCAATTGGGTCCTTAAGCCATCCACCTTTTACCCATACCTCCTTAAGTAGTCATCCTTCATCTGATCTCTTGAACCCTGAAATGTCTGTCAAATCTGGAGATGGGGTTTGGGGAAACAGCTCCCAAACCAGCAGGAAGGACACAGCAGGCAGACAGACATCCAGCCAGCCCAGAAGAAGCTATTGCAGCTCCCCCTCCCCTACATCATAATTCTCAGAGCTTCTCTGTATGTGTGCATCTGATTTGTTGCAGTCAAGCAAGTGCTAAGAGATGTGACGCTCATGAGGGAGTTACAATGAAAACTTTGTAAGCATCATTGTAGCATGTGCTTTATTATAAATGATGTGGTAGCCCATATTTGGATTACTATATGGATATTTTACCTGAAACACAGGCTAAAATGCTGTACACTGAGATGTTTTTACTTATTATTCCTATCAAGAGCTTTCTTGCCACAAAGTTCAGCTGCAGTTACTGACTAGATCTTGGCCTTTCTTTGGAGAAATTTACAGTATGTAACAGTAAGCTTTGATATACGTACTTTGCTGTTGTTACAGGATTTGTATTCTTCCCTCATTTCTTTGTGTAACCACTTATGCTCAAAAATATGTAAAAAGACCAGCGGCTGGTCTTGAAATTATGCCCAGTATTTTCAAGTTTTTATCAGTCTTCTAATATTTAAAAGATATTTTGTAGTCCACTGTTTTATGAAATAGCATTTTGACACAAGATATTGTAATTTTATCGGCATGTAAAAAATACCTTGTAATCAAATGGGCCAATAAAAGAGGCATTTTTGTATAAAATAATTTCTGCCCAGTGAAATGTTAAGCCTGCTGTTAAAAACACACCATTTACTTACACTTTACTTTTTACATTGCTGTGGCAAGAACTATTTGTGGAAGGAACACAGGGAAGGTTTTTGTCCCCCCCTCAAGTTTCTTACCAGTCTGTGGTTATGTTCACTTGTTCCTCGTGTCTTCACACCATTTTCTTTGTATTTATCTGATGTGTGTCATATAAATTTTACTTTGAAAACAAAAATATTTTGTTATAAAATAGCTGAATTTCTTTTATCCAAGAATGTCAAAAAGCCAGGTTTTCTGTTGCTGAATATTATTGTCAATCCTCTTTCTCTTCTTGCGTCTAGCTATGGAGCTTAAATTTTCAGGCTTTGTTCACTTAATCACAAGGGAACCTTTTCCTTCCCTTTCTCCCTTATAATTATTATTTTTGCTTATGTTCAGGTTCCAGCCTCGTTGCAACTGCATGCAGGAGCAGTGGCAGCTCCGACAGGTGCCTCTTTGAGGCCTGGGAAGTAAATATGCCTAACGAAAGGTCTTGAATATTCTCTCTAAAGGTGTTTGTGCATCAATTCTAACAATTCCTTGTGTTTCCCATCCCTGCACTACCTGGTGTTTCTCTTAAGCTTAGTTTGACTTAGTTGCAGAACTTCCCTTACTCAAGTGATACTACCTCATGCAGAGGTCAAAGGCATCCTTTATGAGAGCAATGTTTCAGACCTACAGTGCATGTTTGATTTTTGACAGATTTCAAATGCAACTTCTGGAACAGCACTTACTTTCTGGAAAGTACCGTAACATCAGGCCTTTCCCAGATAATGAGAACAATAGCAATCATGATTTGGTTTGCCAAAGTAAATTACAATTGATAATACTTTTTTTTCCTTTCACTGTGATTTATGGGATTTAAGTTCCTTTTAAGGAAGTACATATATTAAGGGTATAGAAAAACTGTAAGAGGCTTGAATCCACCATAGCCAGTGAGTTTGCAAAGTTTCTTAAATACTTCTGCATAGTTCTTATCATTGAAAAAAGTTCGGCAAAGTAAAGAGCACATTGCCCCCACCACGTCTTGGTCCATTTCAGTCTGTTCATTGCTTTCTGGTGCTGGTTCAGTCTGCTGGCAGCTAAAGCTGCAGGAAACCTTGAACCTGTTTGCAGCCAGTTTTTGGTCCTTTCAAAGCTTTCAAAGGTTCAGCTATCTCTTCCCAGCTCATGGCAGCAGCTGAGCTCATAATTATGCATTCCCTCTCTTCATGAGGGATGAGAATTACTATTGCCATTTGGTGAGCAAGAAACTGAGGTCATATGAAGTGTTCTGTTAATGTAGCAAGGAAAAGAGGAAAGTCAAGAGAACAACTGAAGAAAAAGTACACTTCTTAAATTATTTATTTATTTATTTATTCATTTTGGACAGTGTACAAACTACTGCTGTGTTCTGTTTTCTGTGCTTAAAGTGTGAGCTTCATATGTGTTGATTCATAGGGGTTTCTTTTTTTCCTATTTGGATATTTGTGAGAGTAAGGAACAATAGTATTTAAAATTGCATTTACTTTTCATTCTCTTGTTGTCTGTCTTGTATAATAAGGTGTAAAAATCAGCAGATATATTTCTTAGTTTATAGTTAATTATCTTTATCATTGTTCATTGCAGGTATCTTTCCCCCTCTTGTCTCAGATTATTTATTTTGTGTGGTTTTGACTTGTAGAGAGTTCTGAAATGTTTTTAACTCGGTATCCCTATTGCATCCCTGAGATTACCGCAATTATCCTCAAAATTACCGTTTAATGCATTTGCTTCTTCACGTGCATTATGTGTATGTGCTTATGTGTATAAATTTTAACTGAAAATATTTTCATATTCACCTTTGGGGAATTAACTGTTACCCTAAAAAGGCTATTTTAAGATCAGTATCTTTTGGCTTTCATTCCTGATTCCCTAAAAAATAAAAATAACTTAAACTATGATAGCTGTACTACTATATATGCTGCAGCAGAGTTGGTGCGTTAACTAATCTTATTGGAGTGACCACTTTCCACCTGTGAGTGGTTTCACAACAGCTCCAACAGCAACATGCAGAGTGCCAGCACATGCTCAGCTGAGAGAGTTTTACTGAGAAGTATGCTTGTTGCAGTTGTTTTTATCATTGTCAGTAATACACCTAGCTAATTCCAGAGCTAAATACTTTAATTCCCTCTTATCTAACTTTAATTTAGCATAATTGTGAGTAGTTAGGCAGCCTTGCTGCATTTATACACCTGTATTTATTGAGAACATACCCATGAGTGATAAGTAGGGGATGGGATGCAAAAGGGATTGAAACTAAAAGTGCAGGTTGCAGTGTATAAAGCAGCACATTAAAGCCATTTCCCAGGGAGTGCATGAGGGGATTTTAGAAAGTTTTAGTGTTGCCTAAGACCTCTTTGCCAGAATAACACGCTTGACACAACACAAGGAAATGCATTCTGACTGAAATAGAAGAAGACATCTTCTGAAACTTGGGAAGAAATCTGTGTCAGTTGAAGCAGCAACAAAGGCTATGCCTCAGCTTCTCAGCTGGGTAATAAATATAGTAAATCATTTCCTAGCAGAGTCAAATAGGCACACAACCTGTGAAGAAAAGAGAAAAGAACATTTAAAGCATTTTTTTTTTTTTTTTCCCCCTGAATTAGATTGCTTTGCTCAATGATGTCTTGTTCAAACTGTAAAACCAGGTGAAAATGACTTCTGGTGATTTTAGCAAATTCTTTAGTATTATGAGGATTGCTTCAGCCCTTTCAAGAATTCAGAAGAAATGTGTAACTTGTCAAATTTGATCTACCACTAAGAACCCAGAAACATCAGTGCTAATGAAACAGCAAGGTAATGAAAGCAGCAGAATAGTTTAAGGTATATTTACTGTTCATTTAGAATACAATTAAAGCAAGCCCTTAACGGTGTAGATGCAGAGACTGATGTAAAGCTTTATGTGTTTCAGTTGATTTGTACCAAAGCCTTTATATAGGCTTGCAATGACTGTGAATCTAGAAGTTCAGAAAAGGATAAAAATGTATTTAACCAGTTTGCTGATGATAAGCAGAACCTATAGGTAGTACTTGGATTACTTCAGCATAAAATGGATTAACAACTTTGTTCTTTTGAGATTAAGCTCTATTTCATGCATGGGGATGTAGGATGAGGTAGTCATGTTCCCCAGAATACCTAAATCTTTTACATATTCTTTCTGTGTTACTTGCCTTTAGCCTGGGAGGCCAGCCCACATATGCTGTGGAGAAAATATGCTATTTTAAAAAGCCTTAAAGACTTTTAAAATCTATGTATCAGGCCTTAAAAATATTTGGGCGTTCTTTTATAGTGAGATGGATGCTTGAGGCAACCGGAATACATAAGCATTAAAGTATATGTCATGCAATGGTAGTAATATGTTTGCAGACTTGAATTCTGGGTTTCATCTCTATCCATTCTTTTAACAGATAATTGCAAGTGATTATCTGTTTAAAATGGTTATGAAATGGGGTTATGGCTAGTAGTGGAAAGGGAATCCTCTTGCCTCAGAATGAATGGCTTCTCAGTGGTTACACATGCACATACTGGTAATCTAGTGTTCATTTAATCTGACTTTCATAAGCATTCTGTTCCTGTACATTAAAGACTTGCAACATTAGGAACCTTACGAATTATCCTGCTTTTAGTTTTTAGAGACATTATCATATGCAGGTAGCTATTTTTCTTCTCTGACTCTCTAAAATGAAAAAGACATACATGGTAAAAAGCACTATTTTAAAGAGAGCTTTCACTCACAAAAATACTTTTTTTGGGGGGAAACAATAATGAAAGATTTTTTGATTGCTGCTTCATTGAAGGAAAATAGTACTTAAACCAGAAAACCCCTTGAAGTGTATGATTAACACATGATAACAGCAGCATGATCTATTCTCTTAAGAAGGATTGCATTTAAAACAGCGTTCGCTGATTAAGGAAGTGTGTAAAGCTACTGGTCTTGCTCCAAATTGCTGTCCAGCAGGAGCAAAGCGGATAGTGCTATCAGAACATTCAATTCTGGTTTGAGCCTAAAATACACTTTGCAGTTTCCATTATGATATAAAAAATGCAGGTTGTTTCCTTTTCATCCTAGAGAGAAGGAAACACCATTTAAATTGCAATAATTTGTTATATTATTTGGGGATTTTTTGTGGAATAATTTTTAAGATCTTGTGCTTATAAAATTTTGGCCACTTAATAAGATGGTGTATTTCTTCTCTAGACTGAGACTTGTTTCAATACCACGAAGGAGAAAAAGGAAGTGGTGGATTATAATGATCAGGTTGAAAATGCAAGCGTAGTTCAAACCTAAGTGACATCTTTCAAGCGTGTAAGGTGATGAAGTCCAAAGAATGTTTCTTGAATTCTTACCTATTAGTGGAATTACTTCAGCGCTCCAAAATTCCCTCAAAAATTTCCTCAGCTTTTCCTCTGTCAGAAGGTTTAACAGGCTCTCTGAATGACTTTTGTCCAATAATTGCATCTGCTATTAAGACAATTATGCTGTTCCTATACAGTTACAGGCACCACGATTTGAGATGTTCTAAGATGGCATTTTTATGATTCAATTTTAGAATCCATACCTATCTTTGTTTTAAGATTTCAAAGTACATATCAGAAGTATGTACTTTACATATGTAGGGCACATGCCCTCTGGTATGTATTGTTCCTATTCAGGAAACCACATCATGTATTTCATCTGTGTTATCTGGATCTCCAGGACACTGTGCTGTTTTTTAGATTTGTTTTCATAGGAACTGTTACTACATGTAGTAACATTAGTCAATTAATGAAATTGTTTACTTGCCTGAAATGAAAATGACTGTATTTGAGAATGGGATAGATGGTTCTCATGTCTTAGCATAAAACTAGAAGCATCATATAAAAACGTAAATGAAAGTTTGAGTTATTACTTGTAAATTCAATTCATGGAATCTAGACAGAATTTATGCACGTGATATCCTATTTATACGTTTGAGTCACAACAAAATAAATCTGCGAAAGGATGAGTGACTGTATTTTCTCTCTAAAATAGGAAATAACTATTTTGTTTCATCCTATCTCAGACTTAACTTCCTGTGCCTAAAAGTACCTTTTCTGTTTCCAGGTAAAGCTTTTCTTTTCATCCAAATGTTATCTATTTGTATGCCCTGAGCTCAGAAAATTGTTGCCATTTTACCAACAGAAATACAATTGTTAAATATAACTGCTGTGTTAAATATGACTGACAAATTTGTCCCCTGCATACTTTTAAATTCAGATCTTTCCCCTTTAAAAATGGGATCATACATGATTGTTAAATGTTATTAATGTTTGGTATTAAATTTTTGTCTCCCCTATTGAAAATCTACATGAAGTCGATGATAGCACCATACTATGAATTTTCACACATCTAACGCTTTGCCCCTTAGCATTAGCATCACTCTTGTGAAGCAACTCTAGTCATTGAAAGGCAAAAAATAATGCTTAGCAACCCTGGTCATATGATGGCATACGAAAGTATAGATAAAATTTGAAGTGCTACAAGATGGCTTTTTCATTCAAATTGCATACATTTAGAAACAGCAGGTACATTAATGAATTGTAGGAAATACCCGTTTCTAATAATCCCCCTTTTTGTACAGATTTAGTGCTTTTTACTGATGTGAAAAGGCTTTAGCAATGTAACAGTATAAAATTAATATTCCAAGCTAATCAACATATTTGTTGGGCCTGTCTCTTTGTGCAAATGAAAAGGATGTTGCCCAGGCTGGTTCTTGGAGACATCATGAAGGAGGGAAAAAAAAGAGCCCAAAAAAGATACTTAGAGTTTTCAGCTCAGTGGTATCCTGCCCAGCTCAAAGATGTACAACTCCAGCATCTGATATAAAAGACTGGGGATGTGTAAGAAGATCAAAACAGGCACCACATCAAAGCACAGTCAAAGTAGGAGCAGCTAATTGCTGCACATTCCTTGCACACAGCAATTAGCTGCAGCAGCAGTGTTAACAGCAGTGGCTCTCCCTTACCAGCCTCATCACGCTTAGGTGATGCAACCTATCACACAAGCAAGGCAGAGCTGGGGGGAGGCATATGCACAGCAAGGCTCTTGCAGGAAACTGTGGCTCTTAGGTGATTATTTGTGCTTCCTAAACAATTCTAGTTTGATAATTTGGAACATCACAGTAGTGTGTAAATGCTAAACACATATCTGTGTCTACAGCTGACGCTTTGGTTTTGCAAGTTTCAAAATGGTATTTCCCTAGCACATTTACAGGTGAAAATGGCATTTATTTAGACATTTTTTGTCACAGCCTTTACCTTTTGTAATGCTAAATATTGCTCTTTATCACCAAGGGAAAAGTGTGTTTTTAGAGACTAGTGTGGACATTTATTCATCCAGTTTAGATTTACCCTAGCTGGGAGCCTTTCTGAAAATGGCCAGTGTTTCCAAGGCTGATTTTTCACTTTATCCACTACCAGGGATAGGTAATAATAGCAACCTTAGCTACCACAACTTTTGAAAAAGGATGTCCAGAAGCATCACTTGCAGGCCATGGCCAGCCCAGCTCACCTTCAGTGAGTGAAGATTAGCCAAAAGCTACAAGTGAATTCAGGGAGCCAAATGCAAAGCAGGGACAGTGTTATTGGGTCCAAATAGCCCTGGTGCAGCTACATAGGGTCCTAAGCACTCTCTACTGATCCCCTCAAGAGGCATTATGGGATAGAAATAAATTTCTTCTATGGAACCCTTAAAAATGTGTGGGCAGGATATGCCTCTGAAAGGAACTATTCATTAACAAATAGGCAACCTTAGGTTTTCAAGGAAACTGTAGGGTCATGGTCCTGCTAGTCAGTATTAAATAGTAATACTAAAAGAATCCAACAGTGTTACTAGCTCCTGCCTGCTGCAGCTTCAGGCATCTCCAGCCAATTCTTCGAACAAATGAAGACAGTCATTGTCTTTCTCCCCTGCATCTTAGATTTCTATACCTGCTGCCTTTATTGTGTTACTGCATTTATTAGTAGCAGCTCTTAGGATCCAGCTTGTAGAAGGGAAACAGCCTCACAATTTTTGGTTGTGTAAATTGTGCCACTAGCTCAGGGATTACTGCAGTAAATGCTGAAGACAGGATTGGACTCCAGCAAATGTGATGTGTGTGTGGAGGAATTTGAAGGTCTTTTCCTGACGGATACCTGTAGCCATTTAGCTATGCAAAATCACGTATATGTAGGGTGTCAACTATACTATCTTGAGCATAGCAGATGCATGCCATAAATCTAAATAGCTGATACAGGCACAACACTATTTGACAAACCAGAATGACTTTGTTGAGAATTGGGAAGCTGCGTATTTGGCACGTTAAGGTACCAAAGCAGCAGTTCAAATCTGTCATCCTTATAGCAACATGCTCCTTATGGCAGAAAGCTCAGTTACACTACAAGTATTTGTGTATATATTAATGCTATTCTTGGACTATCAATTCCTCTCCTGTAGGTGGTTAATCTCTTGAATCCTCCAAATTAATCCTTTGGCAACAGCTGAGAGAACCATAGTGCATCAAGATTGCTATTGTTCCAAACAGCTTGTTTCTGTGACCCTTGGCTTTTCCAAATATATCATCTCTATGGCTAGCCACATCCCTCTCAAACACTGGAGAGTCTGTGCAGAATCTGTATCTCCTAGGGCTAGCTAGTCAAATCAATCTCATATCTTTACGGCAGCTCTCCAGTATGTCTTTGCATTAGTGTAATGATCATTCTCTAATCTTTTTTTAGTGCTATAAGATTTTAATTTCTTTGATGACTTCACAATTAGAGGAAAGATATGCATAGATCTTTAAGACATGTAATAATATGACATTAAAGAGTGTTTTTTACTCTATGCCATTACAACAACTTTACATGTTTTGTAAACAGTAGTGCAGTAGAATATCTTTGCTGACTCAGAAGTGGGCTAGGTATTCATCTTAGAAGAACTTGTTAAAACATAGTTTATTGTTTAGGAGCTGGAGGAGAATGGGAGAAAGATGTGCTTAAACAATATTGTTGTGTTAAGTCAGTATGATTCCATGATTATGGGTTTTTTTTGTTGTCATTATTGGTTTGACCTATACATGTAACAGTAAGAGGTTTTTTCAGTGTGTCCTGGTGAAATGTATTAGAATTTCAAAAGTAATGGGACTAATACTCGAATAAGATGCAAAGAGTGCTCTGCTGGACCTCTCCTAGCTGTGGGATTTCTGCAGCACTCTCCATTTTACATGAAGCAATAAGACACAAGGACACTGTATGAAAGGCAAGAGTAGACCCTGAGCCTTTTTAGTGTCGATAGTGTATCTTACTTAAAAGACTATCCTGCTTCAATAACATTATGTTCATTACTGTCATCTCTGCAAGCATCCACGCTTACTTAGTTGCTCATTTTACATTCTTCTTTACTGAATACATATTGTAACATTCTGCCTCACGTGCTTATTAACAAGTAGTGACAGATTCTTGTGTGGCATACATGACTTAAGAAAGTCATGTAGTCACTTGCTTAACAGAAATATTTGGACTAACTATGATCCAGAAGAATCTTTCTTACACTGATACTGGTAGGGCTGCATTTGCTACGTGATTACAATTCTTTTACCTCTGACATGGGAGTTATAGGCAGTGAAGTATCTTACAAGAAAGTGGAAAAATATTTTTGAAACTAATAACAAATACTTATTCTATTTCTGTCTCATTATATAATTGAATATTCACTAAAAATAGTCTAGAACTATATGTTTCTAATGAAAAATATAAAGCATTAATGTGAGTATTATTCACCTGAATTATGGAGGAGACACAAGAGGACAGTTAACTCTTGTCTGTAGCTATCTTGGGAATTTCTAAATGTATATAGCTTCATACTTGGAAGTTTTCACTACCCTTGGGAAGAGAATAATGCTTTCCACTGCTGATATATTTATTGTTCACTGATTATCTGCTGTAAAAATAACAGTCACACTGAACATGTTCATTTAGAAAAACATCCCTGGAGCCTTTTGCTCTAAGCTTTATGTTCCCCAACTTTACCTCCATCTGCAAATACTTTCCTTGAAGACCAACATTGTGCTGCATGCATTCTTGCCTTCACCATAATCTTTCTTCTTTCCTGCAGTGAAGTAGGCCATCATTCAGCACAAATAACTGTTCCTTTTCCCTGTTTTGATTCTTTTCAAATTGCTCTAAACTTGCAAGGAAACTTCTGGGTTTCTAAATCCATTCCTTTTAAAATGTAGTTTTCTTGTGAGGAAAAACAAAATAGCTATTTTTTTCATATAGTAAGGAAAAGCCTTTAAAGGCAGGATGCCAAGGCACTCTTTTGTGAATAAATGTAAATTGGGGGGGGGGGGGAGGGTTAGTAGGTTTGTTTTTTTTTTTGCAAGTTTTTAGACCAATTTCCGTTGCTACTTCCCATGGTGGCAAAGCAATTAGGAAACTACCCTT
>WYDI02141220.1:3640-123610 GCA_009867235.2 Psittacus erithacus | reverse complement strand
TGATTGAGGGGGGTGGTGGGGGTTTTTGGGGATTAGAGGTGGGGGGGGGGGGGGGGGGGGGGAGATATAAGTTTGCTTTTTCTTTCAGAAAATATGAAGACCAATTTCCATCTATGTTTCTCATGGTGACAAAGCAAATTGGAATCAACTGCTATAGCTGGATAGAAGGAATGTAGTCAGTCTGTTCTCATTATTCAATGACTGTTCTGCTTTTCCATTTTCCTTTAACCATAATGTAGCCTGTGAGCAAGGGGTTCTTTAATACACTTATTTTATTGAGCTAAGATATGAGCTTATTCATTTTTCATTTATTGGTTTGACATAAATTCATCATGTTAAAATCCTAAACCACACTTGATAGAAATTTGGTTCTATATGTATGGGTTGATTTTATTATTAATAAAATACATTGCAAACTTTCTGCAAACTATACAGCCATAGGAATATGTAAGACTATGTTGTGCTTTGACTTTTCAAACTAAACTTGTAGAAAGTGTGGGGATCTTAGATCTTTCTAGCAAGACTTTTTTCATGAGGGCACGCCAGATATATACTGACACATTATGTAAATTTGTCATTGTGATTTACACTTTTTAATGACCTCAAGATGCTCCAGACTTATTTTAGGTGCACATAGACAATAAATGAAGAACAGTAACATGGATGAAATTAGGCCAAAAAGTCAAGATGTGTCAAAGCAATATGAGTGGCAAATATGAAACAGTCAAGCAACATCATTCTCCTGAGATGTCCAGCTATGTTGAACTAATATAAATATTTGATGTGATAGGAAGAAAAATGCCCAGCAGCAGCAGTATTTTCCTTAAGGAACTAAAGTCCAGATATTATTTCCTCTTGTCTCCCAAGTTGAGTGTGCAGTAGATTAGTGCAGTCTGGATGAAAGAAAGCACAGAAATGCCCAGAAATCTAGACGTTTCAGCCCACTAAAATATGAGTTTTGTTATCTCATTTCTATACTGTGATCAGAATAACTTGCTGTTTCAGATTTAGTCTTATTCTGTCTGTAATGACCATCATTGAGATGGTCTTAGGGTAGGAGACAACTTCTAAATCACAGAGATACCAAATATTTTTCTGACTATTGTGCTTTTACCAATATTACATTTTTAAACAGTTTTGAATGGAGATTTTAGGATAAAACCTCTGTAACAGCACTGTGAAGGTTAACAGAATGCTAGAGAAGGGTGTCTGTACCTAGGTTACTAATATGAACAAAAAAAAAAGCTGATCTAAAATGAAGTATTCTTGGAGTCAATGGTTACTCCTAAGGTCAAGTCTTCTGAAGATATTTGCCCCTTAAATTGTATCTTCTTTTTGCTAAATCAGGCAGTTAAAGCAGAAATTACAACTGTAGTTTTACCACTGGAATAAGAAAGCCCTGAAGTCTGGACCATTCTTAGGGCCTGTTGAGTTGGGTCATAACCTGGAGGAGGGACAGTGAGATAAAGTGCCCTCAGTTCAAGAGGCTTTCATGTTCACCTGAACAGAAATCTTCAGCTTCTGAGTAGCCATTGTACAAACAGAAGTTCAAAGTAGAAGGTCAGGACTATAAATTACTATAATAATTGATCTTTTGCTTTCTGTGCAATTGTTCTTCCAGATCTGACTTAACAATATAAGCAGAGCAGCATGAGGAAGCTACTATATAGTACCTGTTTTCTGGCTAGAATTCATCAGTTCTCAAAGTTAACCACTGAGTACTTTTGGCAACTTTAGATTCACTTGGGATTCATCATTAAGCCTCAGTATAAATGTAAAGCTTCCTTGATATTCTGTGAGCCTGTGACTGTCCTTACTTAAAGGAATCAGCTAAGACTGAGTTTCAAGATACGGAGCAGCAGCTGACAGTGAGCATTAACTGAAATATAGCAACAAAAAGCTACTGCTATTCTTCCCTCTAAAGTGGCTGTGAAAATACAATTACAGCATTTGTTTTCTACTACAGTCCTCAAAACAGGACCTCTGCCACTTTCTCTGAATAGCCTCAAGCTTGACCTCTCATTTTAGAACTGATCCCCTTTGATCAGGTCAGTCTCTCCTTTGATCTCTCTATCCATATGGATATGCAAGATAGAGGAACTGATAACTCTTGAGGTAAAATTGTTACTGTCAATAGAAGGATGAGGGTGAGAATTTGTCTAGACTTTTTCTGATGGAATCAGTAAGGTATTTGCTTCAGCATTAACTTTTCTTTTGAGACCCTGGTGGTCATTTGTGGGTTTGGGAGATGGCATGAAGTAAAAGAATGATAAAATATTTTTCCAGGTTATTAATAAAAAAGTAGAAGATAAGTTGCAGGTTTAAAAACTTCATAAGAGTGATACTTATTTCACAATATACGTGAATAAACAAGTTGCCTGTCTCCTGATTTACAGTAGTTTATGGTCACCATAGAACTTGATTCAGCAGCAGCTCAACTGAGTTCTGTGGGCCTTGGTTGAGCAGTGTGTTAAACTCAAGTCCAACACTTCTGTTTTTTGTGATGAAGTTGCTACAGATTCTGTGTTCTGTTTAGTTTACTCTTTTTTTTTGTTTCCCCTCAGACTTAATCATCTTGCTCATTTTCAACAGCACTTTCAACAGCTTGTGTCAATATTAATTTTCCTTTATAAAGGCCAATTCACAATTTGATTTGTTTACTGAAATATTTAACAAGCTTTCATCCGAACCCATTGCCTGCTTCTTTTTTAGGAGCCACTTCTCGGATGCAAAGTACCAAAAGCTGGGTGATTTCCATTCATCCAGTCTCTGTCTGTCTTGTTTTGCAGAAGGTGGCTGTATGCTCATGAAAAAGGAGCAGCGTGCCCACCAGTTCCTCCTCAGCTGCCTTAGCCTGGGAATAGGGTTTAATATTTGAGTTAAGTATGCTAGATTTCAGTGAGGACTGTGCACAGTTTATGGACTCTTTATTCCAGTCTCTGCCCTGGCATATGTGTGTGTGTGTGTATGTGTGTGTGTGCAAGCTCAAAGTAGTCAGATTGACTGTTACTGGGGATAATTTTTATCACATGTCATGATTAAAAGGAAGAGAGAAGCTGGTGAAAAACAATGATAAAGATCATGGCTCACTGAACTATCCAGCCAATTCCTTTTGGGAACTGCTGCAGAAAATTACGTGAATAGAATGTTTGAAATTCCTGAATTATAACTGTTATACCAGAACAGTTATAAGTAATAGAAATAAATGTGATTTTGTTGATTTCTTAGTAATGGTATTCACCACTAGACAACTCAATTATTTGGGAGAGGTGAATGATTTATCATATCTTGAATCAGCACTGTTTCAAGCTTATTTTTTTAATTTACACATCCGTCTATAACATAATACATCTGAAAACCATCAAGACAGTGAATGGTGTGGAAAATAAACTTTAAAGAGATGTGTCAGAGCTGTTATCACGTAACTTGTTTAGAAAATGAGCACATTCAGCATACATACAATTACACACCATATTGTTCTCTAGTAATACTTTAATCACGTACCTCTGCATGATAGTGTTTTGGCTATGAAATGTCAGGAACGGTATCCTCTTTCTTTTTTAAATCTCTCAAGTAGACGTTTGGTGTATTTTGGGAGAAGGCAGGAGAACTTAAAGAAAAAAGATCTTAGTGAGATTTTTCTCAAGTTCATTTAGCTGTATTCAACAAATAGGACTAACCATGTACAGGCTTTTCCATTGTAACTTAAACAGAACACATTTCATGTTAAAAGCTATTGGCTATTTTAATAAACTCTGCACTGTTAATAAATATATTATGAGAGAGGAATTCTTCTGCAAATCTTTATATGAGTTTTTATTTTTAATTATTAGAGAGTGTCAGGGATAGGCTGGGATGTGTGAGAACCAAGTTTAATTTCTGGCTTTTTGACAGTCTTGAATAATAATGGGAAAGATAATGAGAACAAGAGCCTCAAGTCAATGAAAATATTGCCAGTGATTATAATAGGATCAGAATTCGGTCTGTTTCCTTTTCAGAATGAAGATATAATAATGCTTACCAGTCTCACATGGGAGTCCTAAGAATGAAAACATTACAGTAAAAATAATGTGGGTCAAGTTATTACTAAAGAAATAAGTAATAGGTACCTAGTTATAACTGAGAGATTCAACAATCAGATCAGGTTACCAAAATCTTTTTTCCGTGAGTGAAATGGTGGAAACTGATGGGGTTTGTAGAAAATATGTCCTTATGTAGGGTCAAAGCATAGTAACAGATGAAAGTCACTGACTGCTGTAAAAATCACAGTCTGAATGCAGTACAAGCCCTTGCCTTAAATTTGGGTCATGAAAGACGAGGAAAATTTTGGGTTTTTTTTCTTCCTTCTGTATTTTCAAGTAATACAAAAGATTTGTCTCTCTTTTCCATGCACACTACTTAAAATTTCTGTATCTAAGAAATCAAGAAAATAGTAGCCCCATACAATGGTTTCTTGATTAAAACTCCAAAGACAAAAACTGAGCTCATGACCCAGATTATATAGTATTCCTCTGTTCTTCTCCAAATTAATGTGAAAAGAGAAGGAAACCATTAACGTTATTAATTTAGAGAAATAAAATATGAACATCAATGCTCTTACCACAACCGCCTTTTGTTGAGAAGGAAAAAATTACAGTATCTGAGACTAAATGTTTTAAATTATAGTGGGTTGGAGTATAGTCAAACTGAATTCAGTAAAATGGAAAACAGGTTTTATGACAGCATAAATGAGTGAAAGGGAGCAATCTCAATCTGAAAAGCATAGAATATAGCAAGACAATCATTCATAAACCAATTTATAAACAGGAAAGTAATGTTCATGCAGTCTATGATGAAGTTTTAATAACGGTATACTATTAAGAATCTTTAGGAGCACTTTACACACCTTGAATAAGTTTTCTTTTTCGGTTACCATGCTGTACCCTTACCTTTTTGGTATGAAGTAAAATCTACAACATTAATTCCTAATTAGAGAGGAAGCAGCTTTCTTTATTTCTGCAGTTCTTCCTTAAAGCTTATGTATATATTGCCTGCAGGAAACAAGTATGGAGAATGCAAATGAACTACAGTTCCACCACAACAGTTTGTTAGTATGCCTACAGAAGTAAAATAGTAATTGAAAAACCCAACCAAATCTTCCTCTCCTAATTCATATCTGCTAAAGGGGATAGATTTTATGACTTGTTTGGTTTCATCTTGGTTTTCCTTTCAAATGCAACTTCAGTGAACTTCTTGTAAGGTTGTAGCAAGATTTATTTAAATATTTACATATTTAACTGAGGAATACATATTAAACTGAGGAACAAAATGCATATTAAACTGAGGAATGGCAAATGAAATAAGCATTGTCATCCAGACCTCAAGGTTTTTGCCAATATTTGACAAAGTTCAGGTATGTGTTATTCAAGTTCTTCAGTATTTTCTAATTCTGTAGCTGGAAAATATAATTACAGCCATTATTTCTGGCTTCCTCAGAATGAAAAATGCAGTTTTACAATAAGTCTGTATTTTTGGTGGTTTTACAAATGTTATAAAATAGGTATGGTACTGGACGTGACGAGACCGTACTAAGCCTGTGGAATTTCAGTGGGAAGGCACCCGGGGGTAAGGGTCCCTCCTAGAAAGCAGTTTGAAAGGTTGATAGGGAAAAGGTATAGAAGAATAACTTCATCTTGCTCATAACATCTTGCAAACACCTGGTTAAATTACCAAGTAGCATATTTAAAAGAGAAGGAAGTTCTTTTCTTACTTCTGTTAGTTAAATTATGTAAATTATTACTGTAGGATGTTGTTAACACTGAATGCATAAAGGGGCTCAAAAATGGATTAGGAAAAAAAGCCCTTGTGGAAGGTAGAAAGCTAAAATCTCTGGTTGGGAAAAATTGAAAAGAGTACTTTTAAGATCACAGCACATTTGGTTTGTATGAACACTACTCAATATCACACGTAATTTCCACAGTCTAAAAGCTGGGCATCACATTTGGTCCCTTTTTAGTCCCTCTGCGTACATCTTTCCAGCAAATGTCTTATTTTAATGCCAATGAGTAAGTAGATCATTCAGGGGAAGAGGAAGTGTCCTTCACCATCCTTTCTCTGTTAGCCAGACAGGTTAACTTGTCTGGCCTGTCTCTCTGACAACTCTTTTTTTCTCCCAGAGAACAAAAGACCAGCAAGCTAATAAACATCTTAATGAAATGAGCTTCTTCAAAACACTGCAACAAGGCTGGGTTATAGTACCCATCCAGTAGATTCTCCCTTTGTTCTTTCGTTAAGAACTGTTGTTATGATCCCTTATCTCTTCTTCTTTTTTTCCCTCTGATTTTATCTTTATGAAGCTATATCAGATAGTGTCACACAAATCTACTGAGGTGAGCGTTGTATTTATTGATATTAATACAAATAATTGTTTATTACAATAATCTGAACTTAGGTATGTTTCACTTACGTTTTCAATAAACAATTGAAATTGAGGTTGCGGAGTCAAATTAGCAAAATTTAAGAGAGTAATGCAGAGAATGCACAACGCAGTCTCCTATTATAGAAATGGCAAAACAAGCACATACTTTTTTAAGGTACCATTTAACAAGCTTCAGATCATGATGCTTCTTCAGCATATATCATGCAAATAGTGCTTTAACTCACAGAAATTGTTTAATCCATCAATAAAATACTGAATTAGTTTATTTGCCTCTAACCTGTGTTTTATGTTTTGGTTTTTTAAATTGAACTAATCAGCTATCCTTTGTATTCATCAGTTTCCCCATCTACAAAGTGAGGTTAATGCTTTCCTCTTAAAAATCCTGAGACTTCATATATTGAAAGCAATTTCAGATCCTCAGGCTGAAAGCACTTTAGCAGTGCTATGCATTTTTATTATTAGAATATTTATAATCAAAGCCTTTATCGTGGGTGACAAAATGCTCTTCTCTTAATGGAGATTTCCTCTTTTGTTAAAGCAGTCTAGGAAAATAGCTGTCAGCATAGCAGTCAAAATCCTCAACAAATTACCATTGCATGTGTTTCTGCCACAAGGTGGTGATTAGATAGCTGTGCACATCATTTCACATAAACTGGGAATACTGTTTGGTGAATGTTGTGTGATGATAGTGAGTTAAATGCTAAGACCGTGACAATCTGCATATATAAACCAAATATTTTCATAATATGAAAAATAAAACCATTCTTTTCTCGCAAGATTGCATAATTCCAAGATCATCATCCATCTGTGTATATCGTCTTTTTTTTCCCTTTTCACTTACTTTAATAGCTTTATTTTGCAACTTAATGTTTTTCCACCAGCAGGTGAAAGCATTCATGAATCTGTCACAAACAGTTGCCAATGAATATTCATATGTGAACTGTCTGATTGGAGTACTTTGACATTTTTATTTGATTCTAGGAGGAGAGCAAACTTAGACATGCTTCCTATTTCCTAATGTATTCTAATTGATACCTCAGCATTGTACTGCTGAGTAAGTTAATGTAATTGGTGACATCAAACTACTAATTTGGAATATAAGCACACGTGAAACAGTTTAAAAATAAAATCAAATGCCTGACTACATGGTAAAGGGGAGCTACAAACTTTTACTTTTGCAGTATTTCTAAATCTGGCAAATAACCAGGATCTTTTAAAGCCAACATCTCCTACTGTTTAGTCCCAGTACTTACCCAATTTATTTCACTGTTTATCCGTAACATAGAAGGGGGAAAAAAAGAGGCAAATATTTCAATTCAATTTGTCTCAATTATCATTCCAGTATTTTTTTTATTCTCTACTGGCTTTGTTATTTAGTCATCAGAAGAAAAATGAGGGTTTATAGTGACTCCTTACAAACCACTATTTTGGCTGCTGTGTTTAGGAGGTTGCACTTTTGTCTTTTAGTTTATTGTGCTACTGACCTAGTATGTCAGTTTTGCTTTCTACAGCTAATGCTTCTCTTTCTATGAGCTTGGTCATGTATGACAAAAAAAGAGTGTGCAATGTTTTTGTTGTGTCCCCCATCATCTGTCCCCACCCCGGCAGCCATCTTTAATCTATGCTTAGAAGGAAGCAAGAACCTTAATTTTTCAGCCTTTTCTCTCTGGTTCCTCCCTCTCTTTTTCCATTCAAACTTTAGAGTAGGAATCAAGGGAGGATCTTAGGAAAGATTCATACGTAAATGCCATGAAAATCAATGATATCTGAAGGCTTACCTTCTAGTTAGGTGTCTTTGGAAATGTAAGCTTCCATAGTTTCTCTTCATTAGAAAAAAAGTTACAAAGTTACTGTAAAGGTTGGCAAGAAAAAAATATTCTAGGGCTGTTTTTCTTCAAGCGGTCATGTAAAATAGCCATGAAAATGTGTACTGCTCTTGATTTATGAAGAGATAAGGTCCAAATGAATACTTCTGACTCTGAAGTTGATGCAATCCTAGTAACAATTGTATCTTTCAGGGAAGCCTTCCAACTGTGTCAGAGGTTGTGCTAGCCCTACCTTGTTAAAGAGGTGTGACATGACTTACACCTTGAATATTCAATATCTGTGGCCAAATTTCAGAATTCACCTTTTAAAGTAAATTTGGATGACAGAGCCGTGGGCAACATGATCTAGTGTGAGGTGTCCCAGTCCATGGCATGGATGATCTTAAGGTCCTTTCCAACCCTTGCCTGTGATACTCTGATTATGAATAATTTATTGGCTTTAACACAATATAAGTAGCACTTAGCTTTAAATGAGCCTGGAATTAAAACAATTTACAAAAAGTTTTCTTTCTGGATCACTGGCAGGTCTTCATCAACTTGAAGAACCTGGCAGCTGGTGAATGAAACTAATGTTATTAATTAGCTGTTTGGAAGGCTACGTCAGTTTTAAAAACAAGATTACAGCTACTGGGTCACATAGGCATTGCTGAAAATTAGATGTAAAATTAGATCTATAAAATCAAAACTACACTCATTAAACAAGGAAACAGGATTTGAAAGCTTCCAAATCGATCCAACTGATGTTGTATTAATGTTTAATAGCAGTTTTGCACAACTTGACTGTGAACACACATGTGGATGTATTATATTTTAGGTTTCAATCACAAAGAATAACAATGTATTTTCCAGAAACAGGTTTGTGAATTAATGCAAAATATGTAATTCTGCCTGTGCATATTGTGGGGAATATTTAGCTTACACAGAACTAGAAACATGGGGTTAGTGGAAACTGACACCAGCATCTGATTGGATGAATCTGTTTTGATCAGTCAGATATCCAGTGATTAATACTGATGCCCAGAATCATAAGAGAAGTCAAGATGTTTATAGATAATTTATCTGAATGACATCATTTGATCCCAGCTGAGCACTGATGCTGTTGACAAAGTTATTCTCTGCAGAAGGATTTTTCTGAGGTGTGTGACTAGATTGTTGTGGAAGGTGGTAATTTAGCAGCAATATGATCTTTAGTTCCATACAGCTTTGGAAGGCAATTGGAGGTTTGTTTTATCTTAGTGAAATAAGACTGCCCATTTTTTTAAATCAGGTTTTTACCATCAGCAGGATGGAATTTTATTTTTAAAGTAATGAACAAAAGGAATGCCAGCTTTGCTCATGAAAAGGCTTGTGTTAAGATATGGTGGCAATTAATTCTGGTTTTCCAAGTAGCCTGTAAGAATGTTAGATCTAGTTCTTCATTCTCTAGTAGTCCCAGTTAGAAGTTGCCTCCTGAGACTCATGGAATACCTCCTAATTTATTCGTATTTTCTACAGAATTCAGGCATATTTTGTTGACTCTCAAATTAACCTTGTGAAAGCAGAACTGTACTCATTATTTGATGAATCATTAATTTTTCAGGAGTAATGGACCAAATTAATGCTTTCTATATCACAATGTGAAAGTTGATTTGAGGCCATTTTGTCCTTTATAAGACACAGTTCTTAGCATGAAACTGATACTTTGCTGTAACTATATTTCTAGGTCTAGGCAAGAGTAAGGAAATACACTGTAATTTCCAATTCTAACTTGTATAGAGTGCTAAGTTCCAGTGAACAACAAATGCAGCTCTTTTGTCCTGTATCAAATTCTTATATGAAAAGTTGGGATGCCACTCTTGATTGGCAGATTACTAGTCTTATATTAACTCAGTTTTTCTGTATCAAAACAAAGTATGGCAAATGCAAAGTATGATAAGGGAATATTTGTGTAAATAAGTTTCTAGAGTTCTTCTCTTATGTGGCTATTTGGAAGTCTGGCCATTTCATTCAGGAAGATGTTTGTGAATCCTAAAAGCTTGCTGAATGATTATCCATCTAAAGCATCAAAACTCTAGGAAATTAGAGATGAGACAAAAATGAAATTGGAGGAGAGATATCAAAAGTCATGAAAAAACTTAATTCATAAGGAATACATGCACAGAACCCAGACCTTGCTTATTTGTTAACCAAAGCAGAGTATAGGTTGAGCATATAGTTCTCTTCTGATGAATAATTTAAACAGGTCTACTCCTTAAAAACAATTGGAAAAAACAAAAAAAACAACAAAATGAAAACAAACAAAAAAAAGAAAAAAAAAAAAGAAGGAAAAAAATGAAGGAAAAAAACCCCAACAAATAAAAATAATAATAATTAAAAAAATCCCAACTCAACACATGTTGAGTCAAAATAAAAGTAGTGTTATGCATAATACAAGGCTAGCTCTAACCCCAGAGTAGTTTCTTAGCCAAATATATGGATCTTGAACCTTACCAATGCTAGTACAGAATGTATTTTTTTAGTAACAACATTTGAATCAACACTGCAAATGTACTATAATTTCACTTTTGTTGCTTTTTTCTCTTCCGTGTGGTCTGCAAAATGCACTAACTTTTGAGCAGATCCGTTCCATTAGGCTTCACCAAGCAAATTGCACTGTAATAGCATCTATTTGATCTTTCAGTACCTAAAAACTGCCTAGAGGCTACATGTTTCACTTCATTTCGTTGGATCAAAGAGAGGGAAGTCTAAGGTTTTCAAAGCACATCCAGACTCCAAGCGGTGAAAAGTGTTCTTTTGATTTCAACCATCCAGAACAAGCAGTGCAGATTTAATATGAACCCTATTTGTCACTGCACTCTCTTCCATTTAATAGTGAATGATTTTTTCCAAAGTAGCACAGTTATAAATTTGTCCCAGACAGTTCACTATTACACTCTGTAGATGTTTAACAAGGTTCATGTAAATTTAGGTTCAAACAGATTTGATTTTAATTACATCCTGGGTTTATGCACAATTTTTTCCTCATGAACAGACTTCAGTGAGTAGAAGATCTGTTCATGATGTGCTGTCTTCCTGATGCTGTTAGTTTGAGACACTCATTTGCAATATTTAGTCCTGTAAAAGTCCAACTTGAATATTATCACGGAACACTTTTTTGGAATAGAAGCAGAAGTAGTAGTAATTACCCTTTTTCCTCTAATATCTATGCATATCTTTGGAAATCATGCTTAGGAGAGCTCTAACAACTGTGGCGTGTCTAGGAAGATCAGGTATTTGAATCTGAAAGAAAAGAGGCCTTTTTAATCCAGCGTCCCTTTTTTTGAATGAGAAGCCTTAAAATGCTAAAAAGAAAAATGTAATAAAACAAAATGTAGAAAACAGGCTTTCCTCTGTTTAACTCCAAACAACATTTAGATTTAATAGGTGAATTTTCAGTGTTAAACAGCTGTGGTGATTTTCACACTAGAACAGTATTTTAAACTGTAACTATATACTGAAAAGTTCACCTCACAATATTGGTTTTAGATTCTAGGATAAAATGAATGATCAGATGTCTTCTTTTGTGAGTCCTTCAAAAAACTGAACAACTCATGAGAAATTAAACTCCAGGAAACAACTCTTTGTCTGAAAGGTGACCTGGATGATCTAATATATCTCCAATTCCAGCACAATTATGTATGCTCTTCATCTTTCAGTACGTTCAGTTGACCTTTTAGAGTTACTGCATCATGCATAAATTTTTAGCTGCTAAAAGTGCCTATTACCCAAAACTGACCAACAGCTTTTAGGAAAATAAATATCCAATAGATTTTTATCAGAGAGGTCAAGAAAATTTTAATATAATGGTGCAAACATCAATAGGATTCCATTCAAATACATTTGAAATAACTGCTGACATTTTAATTTTTATTTTGATTTGAGTCTTTGAAAAAGTGCGTCTTTGAGACAGTTATTTTAAGCTGTGAGCAACAATAGCCTTCTATTCAACAGGTATTTGGGGTACGCATGCAGTATAGCCCTTACAACAGTTTACTTTGGAAAATGAATCATGTATAAAATGCTAACAGCATTTTGCATCTGTAATTAGATTGAATTAAATAGGTGCCAGAAGAGGATAATTTCCAGAAACTGAGTAGTAACACCTGCACATCTGAACAGCTACTCGTCATCCTGTGAATTTCTCAAGAGTCTGATGTAGTTCAGTCATTTAGCAAAGACATAATCACTCAGCCATTCCTACTGGTTGTACAAGGGAGACTGACTTAACTGACCTCAACTATGTAGCTAGAGCAACATCTCATTAGCAACTTGTTTCTTTGTGAACTGTGTTCCCTTGGCTTCCTTTTAATCATAGTTCCAACACTTTGAATTCTCTAGGACTTAAAACCTGCTGCTGAATAAGCATTAAACAAAATGCATTTCAATAAAATTATTTATAAAATAAAAGATAATTTGTGCTTCACTATCTTATACTTCATCTTAGCTGACTGTCCCTGAAGCGCAACTATGGAACCATGTCATGCATAGACACAAGGCAGTCTCTAATCCAGATGTGGAATTCAGATAAAATCTGCCCACGTGTTTTTCTGGTTTCGTGTATGTTCAGCTTTATTCCTCTTAAGCCAGAACATATCCATTTACATATTTGAACACTGTGTTATGTGTTTGATGGACATTTATATATGATAAAATGTCCCCATAAAGTATGTAAGCAGATGTTAAAGCTCTGAGACCAGTGTTCACATTTAAATAGTTCATTGACGCCCTCATACAAGCTTCAGACTATTTTTTTTCCCTAGATGCTCATAGTGACTTACTTTGAGTTGTAAGAAGTCTGGGACGTAATGAGTTGAGCTTAAGTATTCATTCTTTGCAAGCTGCCTTGTCTTAACCTAAAATGCTACTCGAATTCTTTCTTGGCATAATAGACTAAGTAGTTTACTTCTCCCTGTATCCCACCCAGAATATGAACACTGAAATAAAGTCTTTTTTTGTCATTTTCCTGATGGCATCCAGGACACTTTCTTTGACCTCTGTTTTCCACTATTTTCGTCTGCTGGATATGTGTTACAGCAGTCTGCCCTTGCTAAAGTAACCGTATACAAAAAGCTTGAAAGGTTAAAAGAACCACCTAAAAATAAAAAGGCAAAAGATAATATTGGATTTCAGGAAAACAAATGTGAAAGGTAATATCTCTCTCTTTATCACACTTCAGTCTCATGTTAAATGAAAGCAGATGTACTCTGAGTCCAATCTAAAGATCAGAAAGGTCAGAAGGGTCTTTGGTAGTTTCTGTGAGCTTTTGTTCATAGTCTGTCAATTAGACTTTCTCTAATGGTCTAGGTTTGGGACCTGGAAAACATTTTGGGCCAGAGAATTAGCAAATATATTTTATTACCACCATTTATAAACAAATTGTGAAATCAGTTTATTATTCAATCCTGCAGTTGTACAGCAATTTCAGTAAATACTCTCACTATGACTATGGGACTCAGCCAGCAACCACTAAAGTTGTGCAGGGCTCTCAAGTCTTAGATCCTGACATCTCATTTAAACATTCTGACCCACACTAATAATAAATTACCTCATATCAAAAAAGCTTATATTATAATTAAGGTTAAAGTCTGTGACAAGTAGAGGTGTTCCATAAGATTTCATACATTATTTCATCAAACCACACACTTTTTAATGATCGTTATACATTTGATTACCTGAAAGAATTATCTTTTCAGTTTCGGCTGTTTTCTGCAACTGATTAGCCAAGCCAGTGACAAGTCAGCAGCTAGTGAGTCTTTATGGTATTTTCTCTGACTACTTGCTTTTCATCTACTGGGCATTTCATGAGCAAAGGGTTCTTGTGTTCTGGAGAAGCATTGTGTGGCTGTATGGACTTCTTTATGCATTCAACTTTAAGCTTGTTGCCTATTCTCTCCTTCTGTTTTCAAGGCTATCACCCCTTTAGTCTCATAGCAATTTCCATTAGGTACGTTTAAAAGATTAAAAGTTTGGATTCTTAGGTCAGTGCAGAGAAGAACAGCAAACAAATCTTGGAAAACAGCAATAGGGAGTTGCAGGTCCAGAGGACTTGGAACTGCCGCATGGTCCTGGGAAATAGTGGTAACTGGAGACAGGATTAGAAAAGAGAAATAGGACAGTTCAGGTTTCAAGTAACAGCAAATATTCCCAGCACTGAAAATCTGAAAAAGGAGGAGACACTATGCAGTATGAGCCCATGACAGAGAGTTTCTTTTTAAGGCATTGCAATGCACAATTTGTAGAACAAAGCTTGATTAAAGATTCAGGTGTTTACTGAGATCAATTTGATCTTAGTATTACCTCACAGAATATGTTTAGTCTTGATTTTATTGAATTCCATTCAGTATATGAGGATTATATTGTTGTTATAATTATATGTATGGATTGATCGTACACAGTTTTCAATAAACATTTCATTCGTAACTTGGTTTACTTAATTGCATTTAGTCAGGTATATTACTTGGAATTGCTTTTGCTATCCCAGTGGTGATAATCTCTTCCAGTGAAAATGTTTGTGAGTAGTGACACAAGATATCTGACAGTCATTTTCCATCAGTACATGTGAAAGTAGAGCTCAACTGCATGCTCTTCACAAAACAGAGTAGCGATAAAGTCTACAAGATATATGTGTGTTTTGGCAGGAGTGCTAAATACTCTGAAACACAGAGGAATGATAAATGTAACATTAAAAGAAATGAATAAATGATATTTTCATTTGACAAATAATCAGCACAGAAAGAAAATATTTGATATATACAAAGAACATATTTTCACAATAGCTTGGAGTTTGGAAACAGAGGGTAAAAAGTTTTCTTTCTTTTCATTCTTAAGAGAATTTAGTGCGGCATTCATTGATTTCAGTCTTAAGAGATTAGTGCAACAAAAGGGAAACTAGCTATGACTGTAGGAACCTCTTCCTGGGCATATTTATTACAGAAAAATGGGTGCAAAGAATAAATTTGTTCTTATTACGAAGGTAGATGTGAAATTCAGCTTCTTGGTGAGGCATGATGGGTACATAAAAGGTAAATTCCAGTATTAGAATATGCAGTTTTGCTGCTTTTACAATATATGAGTTGGCTTTTAAATTGATCAATACGAGTTAAAAATGTCTGTTAAAAAATTACCTTAATTTTAAATCTAAGAAGAGCTAACTGAATATCACAAGTTAGACGTGTATATAAACAAGCATGATAAAAAGAAAATCCGTAACTCAGTCGTGACATGTTTTAAAGTTTATTGTTTATTAACTGAGTTTCAATCTTTCATTCAAGATAGCAAGATTGCAGGAATAGTTTTATATTTTTCATAGGCATCACATTCCTGTAAGCATCCCACAAAGCAAAAGAAGCTTTATAATATTTTTCAGCAGATCTAGGTGCAGATTAACAAGTTACTAACAAAATTAGCACTCAGGTTATTTCATGAGTGTATAAATGACCAACCTTTCTGCTCTGAGAACTGCATGTAAATAATACACTACAGAAACCTCGTGCCATAAATCTACCCATTCATTTTATGGCCCTGGTCTGGTTTTGCTTCAACTGTTCAGCATACATTCTATTGCTGGCTACAAAAATGTGATGACAGTCAAATTTCTGAATCATGAAGAGTTACAGAAAATATTAGATTTATTAAAAATTTGTGTTAAATTTGTTTTCCTCATTTTCTTTATTTTCTTTCCTATCTTGAGTGTTTACCAAAGGATACTACCTCCATATCTTACAGTAATTACGATAGATAAGTGGGTTTGGGATCCTTGCAGCTTCAGGACTGTGTTCCTCTTTAACATCAAAGTGAGAAGCACCAATGTGCTCTGTACATCACCATGACACATTATATTAATATTGCCATACCATTGCCATCTTTCAGTAGTATAGGCATGATAAGCAGTAGAATCATCCCAAACATCCAGAAAATCCTTACAGGAGTGCAATATTAGACAAGTATATCCTGCGATCCACATTAAACATTGTGTAGTCTAATTGATATCCATTGGTGATGGGTCACTTAATAAATGTTAAGCCTCTGCTGAGACTAGCTCTGAGTCTCCCAGGGCAATGGAAAACACTTCATAAATATTTCACTTTTCTTAAAGACTTGTTCCAAGCTACAAAATGTTTAGGTTTGAACCAAAAAGATACAGTTGGTCTTCAAGAAACAGTTTAGTATTTTTATTTTACTTGGCCTTCCTGTAGTTTTCCAAGTTGGAAGAGAAAATGTGTGATAAAGTTTATTTTCTAATTTAGATGCATTCTCTAGAGACCTGTGATACTGGCTGATTGAGAAATATATGGGTTATCCAAACAGCCATTTGTACTCTAACGTTATTTTGTTTGCCAACATCAGTTTTTAGGGCTCTATAAACTTTAATTTTAAGAGCTCTAACCCCAGATACTCTTATTAGGAATAAGTAGTCTATTCTTTCAAGTTTAAGACATCTGTTTTATAATCTCTTTACACATTGCACATTCTTGGCAAAAATAGGTTACAGTTATTGATATCACATTGTTAAATGCCTATGATGTTAAGATCACTTTCCAGATTTGTTATTTTTGTTTGCTTGTTGAAGTTGGGCATGATGTAGGACTAGCCAGCATGTGGGCAGGGTAGTTAATGCACCTGAGGTTGTACCCTTGCTGTCCTAAGACAGCATATGAAAAGGGGAAGATGAGGTGGTTTCTTCACCCTTTTCCACTAACAAGAGAGGGCAGGGAAAGTGCCCCAGGGTTAGCAGGAGGAATCAGTGGTTACACTGTGTTTGGTATGGGACTAGTTGTGAGGATTCTTTTTCTTTAATCTGAATATGAATTCAGACCCTCTTAAACCGCAAGTGCATATGCACTCTACAAAGTCTTCTTCTGACCAGAAAATCAGAGTGGTATTAAATAACTTGGATGCCTGTTTTCACATCAAAATCAGAGATGAGAATACTTAGGAATATTGAAGCAAGGTATTTATTCATTAGAAGTCAAGGAAAAGCAACAAGAATAGATGTTAAACTGAATCATTTAAGGGCAAATCTTGTATGTTTCCCAGGGACCATTATGCCTATAAATAATTCATGCCCTTCTATTTTTATGTTTTTGATTTCTTTCTCTGAAAATGTTTTTTTATGACCAGGTCACATGGTCACAGTTATCCTTTAATGTCCTTTAATGTATTTTTTCACTTTATCATTTTTCCATTTTGCTGAGGAATACATTAGCCTTTGCTACTTACCCTTGAAACATCTACTTTAACAGCAGGCTTTGAAGAGAAAATGAATAGTGAAATATTACTTGTATCATACATACATGGGGGTGAAATTTTACCTGAGATTGAACATGTCCAGGGGAAAAAAAAATGGCTTATATGTAATTTCTTAAAATGCCAACTATGTTAACTTTATATATTAAACCCAAAGTTCAGGCTTCTTCTAAATCTAAAGATTAATGAGTGTTTGTGTTCAAGCTGCTAGAAAAGGAATTATAGATTTGCGAATATAGCAGGAGAGTATAGTGTTACAGTAGCCCCCAAATAGGAACCCTCAAGCTCCTTCTTGTTCTTCTATAAAGCTTAACTAGCGGTTAAGCCTTCCAGTAAGAGATAGCATCTCAAATCGTTCATATTTCTGTGTATTCCAGCTTGTAAAACCATTCTTCCTTAGTCTTTCCCATGTCTAAATTTTGGACATATTTCTTATGCATTATAGCAAGGCATAAATTTCCTCTGAAATGAACATGAAGTTTCCACAGGGAAGCTTCAAAGTCGGAGGTCCATAATCGTACATTCAGAAACCAAATTCCAAACCATCCCAAGATATGTATCCAAAACAAATGTTTTAACTTTTCAGGCTTTTAAAATTTTGAAAATGGATCAAAATCTTTATTCCGGCCATTTTTCTGGGACAACTCTGCTATTGACATTGAAGGATGCCTCAGCGATGACTTTGTTGGTACCTCCAGAAAGCTGGACTATTCAGAGGATTTTGAAGTATTCTCTTTTATGTATGCATTTATTTATTTATTTTAACTGTGCTGCCTTTCCAACCTCAGGAGAGTTTTCCTATATTAATTGCCTCTGTGCTTAGATGCCTCCAATTATTAACCTGCAGGTGTCTCTAATCACTGCATATTCCCATGGGGTTTAGGTTGAGGGCTATTAGCTATGGTGGTTAAATACAACACACATTGTGTGGTTTCTGTTTACTGTTTTAGCCCTGAATTTGGCCTCAAAGGCTCCAGAAAACAGTCATCAGCAATCACTTCTTTTCATTAACTGCAGTGCCTTGGATCACATTTTCCTTTCCTTTCTTTCTTGGGGAAATACTTAAAGACAGTATGTAGGCTAAAGCAAGAAGAGCTTTCCAAACAGTGTTGCACAGAATTGAACTTGGAACACAGTTTAGCCATCCAATACTTCTGCTATCCAAAGCCATAAATATACCACTTGGAAAGCCTGCATATTTTTGCTAAAACTGCAGAGCTGGGATATTTGAAAATATAAGAAATCAGTGGACTCTGTCTTCATTTGTATGAGGTTATCATGGCTTGCTCAGCAGTAAAATTGTATCTAATTATGTTGGTACTAGAGTGAATCTCTTTTAATTGATTAATTATAATTCACGTGTAGATTAACAGCTTTTAAAGGTCAAAACCTTTCAAATTGCACTGAGTACTTGTTTATCTCTCCCTGTGCTGTGTAAACCTGGTATTCTATTGCAGTCTGAAAGTGACACCATAATTACAGTTTTGGAGGATGACAAAAACTGATTAACAACCAAGGCTACTTGGAAACAATGGAACTGGGTCTGGTTCTTGTGTCCTCCCTCCTGAAATGAGCTTTGATTGTGTTTTAGAGCATGATATTTTGACAGCATAAGGTGTTTCAGAAGTGAGCAAGCACTGTTTAAATAATAGGTATCATTGATTATGAAGCTATCACACTGCATCCAAATATATATTCTTCCTTTAAAATCTGAATAGCATGAGATATTGGTATGATTACTTTTTAAGCAAGAGTCAAACTGATAAAAAATTAAACAATGTTTAATCTAATACTCCATTATACTTTGTTCTTCCTCTCACTCAAGTGCTAACACAGAGCACTATTTTTAGTGGGTGCCACCCCAAGGGCCTGGAAGTGGTTGAATAAAACATGTTATTTTCACCTGCTGGAAATATCCCCGATGTTTTCTATGCTCTACAAGCAGCATATGATTGTTATCACATTTTAAAAAGTGCTGTAAGTGACAAACATAAATGAAAAATATCAAAGTTTCCATTTGTGGTGGAAATGAAAATACATTTTTCACAATATGAAATTTGCCCTTACTTCTAAGAGAAGGACTGCTTATTCTTACTGCCTTTAAGGTATGATATAGGAAAACAGTGGCCTCTTGTTGCTAGCTATTTTACATGTCTTGTGATAGAATTAGCATTCTGCATTTTTGAGTGATTGTTTTTGTGACCCCTGAGTTTGTTGAAATAGAGAAAATTTAAAGCTGAAGGATGTTATTCTCTTTAAACAACATAAAAAACCTCTTTGGAGCACTATTTCTTGTTTGCTAATTTGCCAGCAGAAAATGAATAATATCCATGCCTGAAATGCTGTCTTTTTTTATAGGAGAAGGAATTAAGGAGACAGTGAAAGTAATTTGATTTTGGGTGTGCAAAACAGCACAATTCTGTTTCTCAGAGAAAAAGAGAAAGCACAGACCAAACTGGCAGTATGGTTTATAGGAGGGCAGACCTGGAGGGAAGAGGTATCTTACTTCCAGGTTTGAAGCAGCATTTCCTGGGTAATGCTTGAACCTGAGATGGCTGGATGCTTACACAGAGGACAATGCAGTGCATGTTCCCTGAGAAACCAATTCTGTCAATCCCTGTTTTTCTCCAAAGAGTGGGCTCCTATCCTACACTAAAATAGAAGCACAGTAAAACACAACAGTGTAAAAAATACGATCAGTGTTACTTATGATTACATACATGTCTTGTTTGTCTGTATTTAGTCAGGTTCCTTCCATGCTGCTTTTCTTGTATAGGCTGAACGATACTGAACTGTAGTGTGTAGGTTGTCTTATTCTGTTTTGGAAGTGATTATGAATATAGCATATTTTAAATGCAGACATATATGTATATTTATATAGATGTACACACACTCACTCTGCGAGTCAAGTAAGGACAGGACTTGAAAGGTATCAAGAATCATTCTTGTTGAGTTGGGTTTATTGCAGACAGGTTTCTTTACTACAACTCAGGGTTTAATGCTGAGAAACACCTTTTGATGAAATCCTGGACTCACTGAAGTTGGTGTCAATTTTTGAGAGAACTGGATTTCATCCTTTGAAAGAAAAATAAATTCAAAAGTTGTGATGTCCATTAACGGGAAGGTAGAACAGGAAGTATAAATACATCTTGCAAGAGCAAGGAATAAGAGAAGCTGGGAAAGAACACAATAGCTGTCAAGTCATGTTTGCATTCGCTCCACAGAGAGAACAG
The DNA here is from genome assembly GCA_009867235.2 of Psittacus erithacus. Taxonomy (NCBI): domain Eukaryota; kingdom Metazoa; phylum Chordata; class Aves; order Psittaciformes; family Psittacidae; genus Psittacus; species Psittacus erithacus. The sequence goes on along the minus strand of WYDI02141220.1, from coordinate 102,869 downwards.
GAGATATGAACCATGAGCCACTCACAAGTTTGTACTCCCATTTATTTCTGGGTATTATTAAGGTAGTCAGCAGTGTACTGTCAGTCTGCATTTTGGAGGGAGAAGAGACAGTCAACACACAAAGCAAACAAACAAAAACCCAAAACCAAACAAAAAAGAGGCTGAGGTGTCCAGGGAAGGGGAAGTTCATCCCATGTCCATGGCCCTGCATTAGGCAGTGATGCCAAGGTGGTCACCGTGGGGCTAGCTCTCCCTGCAAGCCCCACGGCTGCTCCCCAGCACTTTCAAGGTGGTTTCCCTGATGCTTCCCTTCTGTGAGCAAGGCATTGAACCCAGTGCTCCATAAAAACTGATGTTTTACCACCATTTCAGACTCCTTCCTGTCATCCAGTGCTAAACACTGTATTGCTTTCTGAAGGGACTGAATTAAACTCACATCTTGCCTGCAAATATCATAAACTGAGGTGAGGTAAAAGTATGCAGTGAGGGAAAGGAGTCAGCATTATTTCTGATAGTGGTGCTGATTATGTAGTAACTCTTGCTTTCATTCGTCTGACACTTATAACAATGAAATCAATTTAAAAGTCACAATTGTCAGCAACTTGGCAGAACAGCAGTAAACATCTAAGCAAGACTGGCAAGGGAACTTTGAGATTAAGATTAAGAAAATGTGTATTTAAACAACATCAATCCTCACTTTCTTTATAAGCTCTTCCCCTTCTAGCCTCCTTGGAATTTAATTTGCCTCTGGCTCAAAGGAGTTATGAATGAAAGTAATTTAAAGATGGATGGATGTTAATTTAAAGATGCCATTATTTTCTGACTGAGCTGGATACTGAAGTGTAAGAAAATGTATAAAGAAGATAGTGTGTAATCAGGTAATGCCAGTCAGGCAACAATTTGATAAACTGATGAGAAAGAGGCATGATACTTCTAATAACCTTTAGTCTCTATCAAATACAACACATTTGATGAGCTAATTTTCACTTTCGTACACAAAACAGATTTCCTAAATAGCATTACACAATTGTGTATGTTTATATCATAAATTGAGATTACTTCAAAAAAAATAAGAGTAATATCAATATTACTTTCACTAAGCAGTAATGTAAATTGTTTAATATAGAAACATTAGCATGCATTGGAAAATTAATTAAAAGAACAAATCATTATAATTATGATAAATAAAGCTTATCTTCATTGCTAGCATGCTTCTCCAAGCAATCTGCCTAAATGAGGGGAAATTATATGCCATCAACTTTCCCAAGAGCTAAAGTCTCATTTTAAGAATCAGGTATGCTACACTGAAATAAGGAAAATAGCTTACTCAGTTTTAAGGAGGGTTATGGAGACTCTGTTTTGCCACCTGTTTTGTGCATACAGGACACAATTCTTGTACCATTAAAGTTAGTGACTTCTGTCACTGAATTTCACTTGGCATGGCTAATTTAGTTGGATTTCTATGCCAGGGAAGCTAGTCATTATACTCTAATGATAATGTACATGTAACCATTAAGTATGCAACATTTTTAAATTGGGCCATTTGAATTTGCTTGCTGCTGTGGTATTTTATAACCTTAACGTTCTCAAATAATATCTAGTATATTTTCATGTTCACCCGACTGTAGTCACTCCTTGAAAGAAAAAAGGAAGTAAACAGAATGTTCTTACAACTTTGCTGAGCTATGAGAAAATATATCATCTAACTGTCCTCCCTTTTCTCGTTGGTCTTGTACATCTTAATAATATGTTTATTCAATATATTGAGAGGCCATGAAATATTTAATAATCTGTATCATTTCTGAGCAAGAAACATTGTGTTGAAATACACATGGTGTATATTGTTGAGTTCTTCATTGTTGCCTTAACTCAATAACTCTGGTGATCACCTTTCACAACTTCAAAGTTTGATCTTCTGAGTTCAGGTGTAGAGAAAAATGAAGTAGATCAAAGGACATCTGGGGATAAGAAGAGAGGAAATAGAAACAAGTAAAGCAGATCTCTGGCCTCTTTTTGGTACTTTGTAAGTCTGGTACAGGCATTGGCAACTTCTCCTCTTCCTCCTGAACCAGGCTGGATGCATATGGTTAGGATATCAATCTGTTATGGTTTTCTGACATCATGGTAAATAACTGGGGAAGTTAGAAATATATGCAAATGAGATTCAAATAATTACTTCCTATGTCATCTCAGTTGCATAATCATACAGTAAAGTTACATGTAAGTTGAACTAGAACTTGTGTTTGCAGTTATTATTGCATACCAGAACAGTTACATTAGCTGGGATGTGGTTGAGTTTTCCAAATGATGTCACACTCTTCATAGTTTATAAATCACCATCTGGACGCACCCCCTAGAAAAATGGCTTTATCTCATGTTGCTGGGAAAAACTTGGCTTCAAGTTTTAATCAGTGCCATAAATAGAGGAGGATGTTGATTTATAAGTTAATTGTCTAGTGTAGATGTTCACACATGAACATGTGGCATGTTGAAAATCTTGCCGTTGCTGATTGAACCCCTACAAGCTCATTTTCCCCTATGTTCAACTTCTCACAATACTCAAAAGAATAACGTTAATTGGAATATAGATATTTACAACCAGCCTTAACGAGAAAAGTGTGAACTTCCTCCTAAAACCGCTTGCAGACCATACAGTATAAAATTAATTATGTGCGTTTTATTTCTTGCCTCATTTCACTATACAAACGAGATACTGAACGTATGTACAATTCCTGCATGAGTGCCTGCAAAGATTTCTTTGACAGAGGTTGCACTGATGTCTCTTAGTCTTCTTTGCAGCAGTGCTGAAGTTCCCTAGCCGAGATTTGCAAATTATCTCTGGAAAACCTACTGTGCTTAAGTTGATAAGGTGCCACAGTGTTAAAGATCTCTGCAGAAGACTATTTCTTCATTTTCCTACAAAAATTACTAAACCTTTATGAGATTTGTGTCAGTTCACCTCATAGGTTAGATGTATTTGGCTTAATTGGTTCGTGCACTGAATTCCCAGTAAAATCTTCAGTAACAAATTTTGTTTGCCACCAATTTCTATACATATGTGTGTGATTCTCTTAAGTTAATGAAATAAAAAGCAGAGGCCAAATTCCCACCTGAACTAATAAAGAATCAGCCTCTCAGTGTTTTTCCGCTGGGGAACAAATCCTTTAAAGGGGAGGTGAAATCTGAGGTCCTCATAAAATTTGTGGTCATTTAAGAATCTTGTGTGTGCCAAGTTAAAGGTGTTAGCTCTAGTGTCTTGGTGACATTCCAGATTAAATATTTATGTTCTGTGTACCTGAAATCTCTGTCTGATTTCATTTAAATCTTATTTCTTTCCCTAATGGCACCCATCCATTGTAGTTGCTGTTATTTCAGTGGTGCTTTCATGCGTCCTGATGGTAGTCCAAACTTTTGTGAACATACAGAATATGCAAGTATAGCACATTCAAAGGAATTAAGAAATTTATCTCTCCTTTGGCAAGTCCTTTGCATCCAGTTAAATTGTTACATAAAGGGACAGTGATAATTGTGGTTATTTCTGTGTTAATTCAGTGATGCTGATTTACTGAACTGATACTGGTTTTATCTCATTTCAAACTTGGAAATGGCTCAGATACAGAACTCTGGTATGAAAACCAGTATGTACAAGTCTTCCTATATCCAGGAATAACGATTTTCAATTGTGGTTGCAATTGGGACTTTCTGAGCAGTGATAATAAATTGTATTTGTATATAACATATAAGGATCATTTCTCTAGGCTACCCCGGGCACATATTGAGGTGCTTTATCTTTCCAAAGCACATACCTAAACACCTTGGATCGCTCCCTCCTGGCCTTATGTGTAGAACTGCTTCCCTTACTGCCAAACACCCAGCCTGGTGAACATAAATGGGCTCCTAAAGTGGGGTGGGGAGATAAGGCAAGATGATCAGAGCAAAGAAGGATGAAGGCAATTAATACATCTTTGCTCCAAAGCTCAAAACAATTTTCAGCTTCCCCAGTTTTTCTACAGGTCACATAGAAGCAGTCAGTAAAAAGCTGTTATAACTGGTCACCTCGTTTTCTTTTTATGATGAAGAAAATCTGCTAAAATGCTAACAATGAAGTCAAAGTCTTAACTTTAAATTTACACCCACTTATGAGGAATGTTTTAATGCTGCTCACATGACTTGGTCATCTGCACAGGAAGGTAGATGGCAAATATAGGCATATACTTAATAAAAATAATCTAGCTGTTTTCATTTTGGGTAACTCATTAGGGGGAATGTTTTCTTTATATGGAGCAACATAGTGCTGGCTTATCATGGCTCAAACCAAAACACAGGGTGATGACACAGATAAAAATAATACTTATTAAACCAAAAAGCCAGTTGCTAATTATAAAGTAACTGTCTGAAATATGGAGTTTTATTATTTTGAATTATGTTTAGTAATATAACTATATGAGTCTGCCAATATATCTGGAACTTAATCTCAGTGTATGAATCATTTTGATTAGGAAGAAACTTCAAAAATTGTTCAGATGAAAATGTTCAGAAGTGCAATTCATTCAGGAAGGATTTAACCAAACTCCTACAATTATGTATTTCTCTGCAGTTTAGATGTCATTTTTTTTTTAATTATCTGGCATAAAAGCAGAGTCTGTGTAATACTCCCAGGCTATTGTCTATACTGTCCTACAAATATGGACATGAGAGTAAGAAAAACAAAGACCTCAGTGCTTTCTTTCCCCTGCTCTGAATTTCTGAGCATGCTGATGTGGCCTGTCTGCAGCACACAACAGTGTGGTCTCAGTGCTCTAGAAACACCCCGGAATCAGGGATTGGAAGGGAGGAGAGTTCTAGGATATAAAAATGAAAAGCAACTAAAATGAGAAATAATGAGAAAGATCCCTTTTCAGAACAAACAGGGGTTTTGCGGTTGAAATGGTTTGTAATTTGAAATGGTTGTCATTACTTTCTTTACATAGTAGCGACTTTTCTCTGTGCTGACCATTATATGCAGTGTTTGTAAGGTATATACAGCTGACATGTGATGCAGGCCCTACCCCACTTTTAAGTAGCAAAAGATTCTTTGGGAGAGTGTTATTGCATGTAATTGGTGGATTTGTGCCAGGAACTGTGGAAACTTTAAAACAGCGCCTTTTGCCTTCATGTGCTATTTCCGCTGCCTAGAAGAACACAATTCATAGTCATTCTAAAAAGGGCAACAGGGATAATTGGGTTCCTGCTGCTACACATGTTTATCAGTGCGCTACTGCCAGATGTAAGACATATGCTACAAATGGTCTTCCTATCCCCGAAATGAAAAAAATCCCACCCAAACCCCTTAGCTTTCCCCACCCCCCTGCTATACTAATACTAGACATATTAGTATAGCACTGGGACTAAAGCCAGGAAGTTTTTTTATAGCTTTGATACCCACACCTCTTAGATTAATGCTTTTATTCAACTGATGTTTGCAGAAGAGGGATTGTTTTAATTTTGAACACAGAATAAAAAGTCATAGCTTTGCATGAAAAATTTAGAAGCTATGCGTGATGTTTAGATAAACAGCAGCTCATGCTTTGCATGTGGCTGGTAAAGATTGGATTACAGCTCAATTTTAAGTGTTAGATATTTTTTACATTGGGAGGTGTTTGATTGGATGATTTTGCTCAACATGCACAAAACAACGCTTAATTTTGACTCTGCTCAAAATGGAAACAGTTGAAAAGAGAAAAAATCATGCTTATTTCAGAATTTTCTAATCGAAGGTGTCCCTGCCCATGGCAGGGGATTGGAACTGGATGATCTTTAAGGTCCCTTCAACCCAAAGAATTCCATGATTCCAGAAATATATGAATTTTATGAGTAAATAAAGTAACTGGACTCAAATGAAAAAAGAAAAGGCACGTGTGTTTGGTTTCAGGTTTTTTGTGGGGTTTGTTTTGTTTATTTTAACTACATTTCAAGAAACTTTCAAAATCATTTTAAGCTTTAAATTATTAAAAATTAGTGAAATGCTTCAGTTCTTTAAAAAAATTACATTTAGGGCCTCAGTAAGTCATTGAGCTGGAAGCAAGACTCTCTATCTGCAAATCAAGCTACACATTCAGTTTACTTTGTGACCCTACCAAAGTCATTTAATCTTACCACGTGCCTTTCTTCTTCATCTGCAGAAGCAAAATTCCTGTTGTCATGTGAAGTTAGTGAAGTGGTCCAATTTTATTACAAGACTTTCACAACAGACACAAAACACATGATGGGAAACAGGAAATTAACAGCCTCATATACGTGGAATGGCACGTGCTCTGCTAGGTTTTCTCTCTGTTAACAGACTGTAGACAGTACTCAACCATCATGGAATCATAGGATGGTTGTGGTTGGAAAGGACCTTAAGATCATCTGGTTCCAACCCCCCTGCCATGGATAATATTAATTTGTTTATTATAGGTCTCTGAACTGCCTCAGGGATTAAGCTAAACTTGTGTGGCAACCAGAAATTACATTCCAGGCATAGAAATATGCCTGCGGAATAAATAGGATCGAGGAGTGATATGCAGGTAAAAGCTGAGGCAAAAGTACTCAGTGGTGATTAGCTGGTAAAGGACGAGTGCATTGAAAAAAATCATGAGAACTGTAAAGAAATGTAAGTGGGACAGCTAATGCTGCAATAAAATGGAGCAGTTGGAAGTCAGACGATGATGGCAGAGAGACCCTGCCTCGCTGCAGGGCAGTGGGGTAATGGAACCAGAAATGTTGCTTTTTTTTTTGTTTCATTATTATTTCCCTCTAAATGACATTTGAGATAGATGGTTTGTGATTCAGGTGCACTTAGATATTATTTTTGGTAACACAAATGTAAGACAAAATAATGTTTTTAAAATGCCAAGCCAGGTTAAAATGGCATGTAATGTATGGACACAATTTATCTCTCAAAATGCATGCAGTTTGCAAATATGGATCTTATTCATATATGTGTATCAAGAAACCAATAAGGTTTTCTTTCAAGACTAAATGAAGTTTATTTATCTTTTCATACAGTGCAGTATCTGTTTAATATGGGGTTTATGGTTGCTTTACACTTAATATTTTAGAATACCATCCTTAAAACCATGTAAAGAATTTGTTGCCTAAATGTACCATGTACCTTCACCACTCTGAGGTGAATGTCACCTCAAGGAATAGAAATATTTAGCAAACGAAACTGAGAAAAAACAATGTTGAAAACCCTAAAAGCAATATTTTCCCACAAAAGCTTTGTCTGCTGATGATTGCATATCCGTTCTTTTTAATGTAAGAGTGAGTCTTGAGAAAGTGCTTTCTAAAGCTCTGAAGTCAAAGAATTAATCTTGACTACCAAGGGGAAATAATTTTAGCATCAGGAACATTCCCCTTTAATTTTCCTTCTGCCAAGGCTTATGACCAGATCTATACAGAGACCTTGTCAACAGCTTGAGCTGTGTCCAGAGGCAAGTAGGAAGTGAGTACTGTTCCTGGACATATGATAATGTCCTCCAGGTAACACCACTCACCAAGCAGAAAAAGTGCGCCTGGCACAACATAACAGCTTCTTTCCTTTTGGGCAAAGTGCCCAAATGTATATACTGGATTGTTGCAGGTATTTCAGCACAGGAGTTCTAGCAGTTGGCAACTGAGTGGAGGGAAGCATGCAGATGCTTCAGAAAATGCATTCCAGGGCTTTCTGGGTCTTCAAAAACATGACATGAAATCACATCACTGTAGCATTAAGATAAAATGTCAGAGGCATGTTACACATTTCTAATTAGTTGAGACACAGTTACTGGCTGTAATTTGTCATTATTGTGCATGGGTAGCAGACCTTGTGTTATGCTTAAGAGTCTTCTCATCTTTGGCATCTTGTCTCTATGTTGTCAGAATTATTCACATTCAAGTTATTATGTTGCATCTGTTGGGCTGTCTCCCTGGTGCCCCTCTCTGGGATATGTGTTTCTTTATAAGGAAGTCTCATTATTTCTGTAAGAAAAAGAAGGAAGCTGAGGCATAGCAACTGAGACCCATGAGTAATGCATCTAAACTGGAAACTAAGAGTAAGCCTTGGATTTCTAGTTTGTTATTTTGAGGCCAATGGGGCCATTCTTATTGCTTCTCCAGGAAGATTAGATAACACCCCCTCAAAAGAAAAGGCATGCTATAGGTCTGGTGAAGATAAGACAAGGCAAAATGCTCCATGTCTAGGTAGCAGTTCCCTTTTGTTCTATCGAAAATCATTAGTAGTAGGGGAATATATATGTTATTAGCAGTGATAAAATTTCTTTGAAGAAGGACCATGTCACTTTGCATAAATGCACCAAAGGTTCAATGCACAGCAGATTATTTGAGCCTCTTTCATTCCGGGAATCTTTACATCAAGAAGCTTAAAAAAAGAGCTGATTAAATCAGGAAAACTGTGGCATATCACTCCCCACAGAAAACAAACCCAAATGTAAAAATCGGTTTCTTTTTCACCAAGTTGTGAATTGTGCATTTCACTGTATATATACTGCTGGCTACAAGGTCTTTCTACTGGCTGGTGCTAGAACTTGCAATTACTTTTTCTCACCAGAATGTTTAGTATTAGATTAACATTTTGCTATTTATTGTCTATACAAAAATTGTGGCCATCTTGACACAAAAATGGCATTTTTGGAAGGAAAATACTGTATTTCTTGTGAGTCTGAGTAAAAAGTTTTTAGAACAGTATAAACAGGAAATTTTTTTTTAAGAGAACAGCCTATACAATTTAAGATCAAGAAACTCTGGGCAGATTTCTCCTTGGAAGATGTCATAATTTTGATATCCATGCTTTAACTCTTAAAGAAATGCTAATAAGTACATTTACTATTCAACATTTGAGTTAATTCTAGAGCAGTGCTTTGATTTCTGATCCTTAATGATCTATTGATGACCACTTTTCAGCTGCCCAGAAAGGACCACCTTGCCTAAAATGCAAGACAGTTGCTAGAATCCACATTAGTTACCTCCCTTTGCTCCCTCTGAGCTGAAATTGCCAGCTGAGCAGGACTACAGTGAATTCTTACGTGTTTTGTAGTGTGAACTGCCATCAATTAGGAACTAAGCTGAAACCATAAAACTAGTTTTAATTAGAACCTCTGACTGGATTTATGCCAAGATCCCAAAGGTAAAAAACTAATGCAGAGATTCACCATTTTTCCAAGTAAAAATTGTAATTCTAGTCAACTCTCCTTCCTCAGCACTGCATTTCCTTTCTTGGTGTGGGTGTGTATGACATTAAACTTTATTTTCCTCGGCAGGTAGTGGAGATGTGCATACACAGGCTACTGGACTGAGAGCATCGCCTTATTCCTTCCCTGTCATACATGATTCCATTTATACTGGCAGGCAGAAAAACAATTTTCTCTTTCACATTTTCATTCTATATATTTAATTTCTATGTATTTAATTTCTTATGAGATCCAGGGATGCTCCCAAGGCACATTATCTTCCCTTATTACCACAATACAATAAAATGTATAAAATAATAATAGAGAATAACAATAACCAATGTGTAATCATTCTGTCTTGAATCTGTTGTTACGAAGTCTGACAATTGTATCCTAGTAATAGGAAGATCTAATGTCTGCATGTTTCAGCTTGGAAGGATAATTTCCTATTAGTTTTGTTGATCATCATTATTATTTTAACCTTCACAATCTTTAATTTGAAATTCATGCTTAGAGTTCAGTTAGCTATAACCAGTTCTCTGAAATGCAAAATGGTTTCCTGTATGGCTGGAAAAATACACAAATATGCTTTCCCTGATGCTGGATATCTCTGTGCATTGCATGCATTTGTATGTATAGAAAATTCCATACATTATATTCTCCAGAGTAGCCTTCGTATAGAATAGCTTTGAGATCAGTGAACCTTACAAATAGAATGATAGCTGAGGGATAGTTTTAGAGTTCACACACACAAAATCCATAGGATCCTATGTAAATAGCTGGAGGCTAGAGGAATTAGACAGAGAAAAATTGTGTCTCCTCAGGGAATAGACAATTCAGACCATGTTGTTGACCCATTAAGTCACTTATGATAATACTGAGACAGAAGCCATCACACTAGCTAAGTCCTCAATTAGGTCATCCAATCAAAATGTATTTAGGAAGATATCTAACCAGACGAGCTGCAGGATGTCTCAGCTCCTGCCCTTTCTGTATCCCAGGCCTAAATCTCAGCCAGCTACACCAAGAACAAAATAAAGATGAGACCATTGCTCCAACAACAGCTTGTGGTTGCACTGAAAACATCACTTAGGTATAACTACATTGATATTGATCCCATGTTTCAGGAGCCATTGCTGAGATTTGGATGTATTTACAACTCAATCAGTATAAAGAGTTAATGAAACGGTATTATAGATATGTAATTCCTTTCTCCATGGCTTAACTTTATGTTTTTAGGCCAGGCCCCAATTTAAAATATATTTTAAGGAAGAGCTTCCATAGTTAGATGTCACGACCTAGGCAAGCCAAATCCTGAAAAACAAGAATTAATATTTCTCAATGACATTCCAAGGAGTTTCAGGGTTTTTTATGACATTGAAGACATTTCAGGGTAGCTAACCATCCTTATAGAGCTCAGAAACTCTTTGAAAATCTTAATTAAATTCTGTCTTGTGAAAAATCCCGTTAGAACAATTAATTCTTTATCCATTACATGCATAATCTGTTAACCTTGTAAGTTCAGGTTCTTGGAAAAGAAGACTGGACAGTACACTTTACAGGTACAAAATGTTCAGTGCAAAAATAAGGAAGGGAGAACCTGGATTTCAGGTTTGGGCTTATATTTAGAAATAAGCTAAAAAAGGAGGCATCTTGTTTCTTAAAGTGTTTCCAGTTGTTGCCATGATGATCCCTATGTATATGAGTTCCTTTTCCAGAGAAAGGTGCCTTGTAACCTTTTGGACTTCACCACTTACTTTAAATTATGTTCTGCTAGCTGCTTAGGGAATGTAATTCAACTGCTGTTTCTATGATTTAAAATCATGCTTATAGAGAATTTAATTTCCTTGTGTTTTTCTTTATTTTATAATCATAATTTTTGGTCATTGAGTGAAACTCAGTAACAACTCAAATGGGCATTAAGCAGTCACAGATACAAAAGTTAATAACTCGATTAACTAAAATAACACCGTATTCTTCCTGAATCAAATGTTTTGCGCACAGTCTGTTGTTTTTTAATTAGATATGTACTTATAGCAAAAAAAGGTAAAACTCATATGTCTGGGCATAACCATCTGTTAGGAGGTGCAGATAAGGCAGTACACTAGGTAGACTGCGGTTCTCACCCAGGATTAGCCATCCCTTACGTGTTAAATTTGCAGAGAGAAAGAACCATTAACTGGAAGCCTCATCATTCAGCTTTAATCTATACTGATTCTTGTAGACAAAAGTTTAGAACAATCACAGCAAAAGCCTTTCAGGCAAAGCCACACTTCTCTGGAGAGCGAATCCTCTTACATTTGCTGCCTATATTCAGCAGAAGCATTTTTCCCTACTCCAGCTTGTGAATCTTCAACTGAGGCAAGGAAATAATATGATGTTCAGCAGACTCCAGTCAACTAAGATTACATTCTTTGTACTATGGGAGTAAGGGAAAAAAACACATTTGTTAAGACCAAAGGGCAAACAGAGGCAGCCCCTGAGTAATTCAAACATAAACAGGAAAGAAACTTGATAGAAGAGCCTGGCGCTGGTCCATGTCAAGGCTAATTACTGCCACTTTTTACATGCAAAGTTCTGCATTAATAAGGTAGAAGAAATAGGGAACAGAGTGTGTGCACTTTTCTTCAAGGACACAGCTTCACCTTTAAAAGCCTTTGCTTGCTTTTGTGTTTAGAAGATTCTCTTAGTACTGTTTGACAAAAATGTGTTGATTGAAACTGTCAAAAAGAAGCCATTTTGATTTTATTGCCATTAGAATAAAGCTGCTGTTAGGTAGGATTTCACAGTTGTAGCCTGGTATTTCTTTAGTCAAAAACAGTGACAAATTTGTTCTACAGTTGGTCAGTCTTACCTAACATTAGGCAACTAAGCAGTCAGTTTGTTTTCTCCTGTAAATCTCAGTACTTTTGAAGTTCATTTTATATATTTAGCATTAAGACATGGTGAATGTATTAATTATTTAAGTAAAATGACAGCTTTAGGATTTAAATGGAGAACATAAAAAATGTTCCACTGTTTAATGCAATTGTGGATATAAAACTATCTTGCTTTCCAGAAGTTTTGGCATGACCATGAAAATCCTGCTGCACAGTGTAAGTCCCCAACCTTGTAAACAGCCCATCTGGAGGCAGTGGGCTAACCACTTGGATGATGGATTCTAAGAGAGAAGAGAGGGGAATAAGATTTTTTTTAATAAATAAAGAAAAATAATAAAAATAATACAAAACTCATTTTAGTAAACTAAAATTCCCACAGTGGAACCACTGGCAGAATGCCACTGATTTAACAGGAGAAGAAAGGATGAAAGGCTTCTAGTGGTTGTAGATTTTTCTGCTTTCTCTTTAAATGGAAGTCCTCCATTTCCAGTTGATGTGTTAGAGGACGTTGTCACTGGAGTGAAAAACAATGAAGCTGGTTGAGCAAATGTCCACACTGTTTTGTCCCCCCTGAGATTTTACACAAAATGGAAACAAAATTCATGTTCCATACCAAACAGCTTTCTCATGAGTGGAGTCCAAAATAAGCTGTTTCTAATACAGTACTCTGAAATACATGTGTGTGTGTGCACACATGTTAATGCTGAAAGAAAAAAAAAAAGTCCTGGGAACTGATAGACCATTGATAACCATTATCTGTTTAATTTCTCCTTGAACTTAATGCCAAACAAGTAAGGGTTCATGTTTTCCAAATACCACTTTGAAGTTTTATCGATTCCTTTTGTCAAAGCAAAATGTCTGAAAACCAGGGAGTTGCAATAACTTTGTATTACATGTGTGATATCACTTTCTGCTGTTTGCAGTCAAAGACATGCATTGTTTACTAATGGCTTGAGATAGCTGTAAGTTGATTTTATGTGTGCAGCCTCACACACCCTATGGATCTGTGGTCAGTGCCAAGTGTTAAACATTCTCAGAGTTCAAAAATATCTACAGCTTGGATGTGTTGCTCAAGTGACATCACTGAAGCAATTTTAGAACATTTTATGGAGGCAATATGAATACCACATTTTAAATTTGCCCAGGCCTTCTTGCCATTTTTATGTCAAGAGCTGGAAAATACTCGAAATCAGATCCTTTAGTTTCAGTCCTGGTTAGTCTTCTGCATGCATGGAAAAATGTAGTTACTCTACAAACTGTACTTTTTAGTGTGTGCACAAGTCTGTGTTCTCAAGGCCAAAAGCATTTGATACTTCCAGGCAGATTAAGAGCAATTCTAACAGCATAAATGCAGGACACAGTATGAAGTCAAAGACAAATCTACTGTTTCGCTGAAGGCCATTAAAACCTGTGATTTTTGGCAAACCTATCCATTACTGTGTTAAACTATAACAGAGATACGTTCAGAGGGGAAACAGTATCCCCTTTGTTGAGCCAGAAAAAAAAAAATCCTGTTTCTAAGCTGCCCTTATAAATTCTTACTGAACCCTTTCAAGTACCTTGCCAAAACATTAGGCAGTTTTAGGAGAACACTGGGGTGCAGATTAATTCTTAATAAATTGATTGATATCCCTACAAGTAAGCAATCAAGCTGTGTGCTCAAATGCCATTTAGGTCCTGGGTATCTGACAATTTCTTCTATAAATTATGGTTTAATTCTTTAAAAGACCAGCATGTCATCTGTATTAGAAGTCTTCAAGTGCTTACAGTTGTTTCACATTATAGCTTATTGTATTACAGTTTTGGTGTATTCTTTCTATAAGTAATCTTGTGGGAGCCAAAGAAACAGGAGCCCTTCAGAGTGCAAGAGCAATGACTTTTCCATGTTTCCGTTCTGCACTGTGGTAATGGAGGAGCAATTTGAAGAAACTAAAGGAAGCTTCCTGAGCATCTCAGTTTCTTAAAATGTGATCCAATTTACAATAGTTTTGATTTTCATTTTAAAAAGGGATCGGGGGAAGGCTGGTGACTCCTCACAGGCAATAAATATTCATTGTGTGTTGAGTTGAAAGGGGCTAAAAAAAGTCTTTAATAAAGTAAGTTGTCAGGGAAGGAGAGACATGTATAATACATACATTTCCTTGCATAACCTGGATCAACTATGATCATTGAAAATGGTTATATTTTGGACAGGTGTCGACAGAGAGGCTCTTTTTTCATTCTTCTGTATGTTCACGTGAACCCTAAAGAGGCATGAGTGCATTGCCCAGGCCCATCTTCAAGTACTCATGGACAGGCAGCACAAACAGGCTAGTGGGTTTGTTCAGATCATCGATTGTGTTCCTTGTGTATTCATAGAATCATAGAATGGTTTGGGTTGGAAATGACCTTACAATCATCTAGTTCCAACCCCCTGCCATGAGCACAGACACCTCACTATAGACTATGTCACTCTGTCCAACTTGGCCTTGCTAATTACTCTCAACACCCCAATAAGGGCTTTGGTCCTGTGTTATCTGCTATAAGGTGGTGTTACCTTGGAGGCACAGGCAGCCCTGCCATCCCTGTCCTGACAGAGAGTTGGCTGCATGGCCACCACTATCCTGCGCTTATCAGGGACCCTCCAGTGACCTGTGCACTGCTGCTGCTACCAATCCTACCCATTTCCACTCTGCACTAGTCTCATTGAAGAGCTGCCCATGGCTAAATGAACACATGGGGACTCCCAATAATTCTAGCGTGTAGTTTCTGGAGGATGAGTTGTAGGTTTATTAGCAAACATTAAATCCCAGAAACATGAGCTCAATTTCAGTTGATCTGGTTGGTTCTGGGTGGTGGTGGTGAATGACCAGCACCTTCAAAGAGGCTGGAAATTATCAGACAGAGTTAAAAAAGGGATGGAAAAACTACTTCAAGGGTAAAAATACCCTACAGGTAAAAACATATTATCATATGCATTTGCAATGGAAAATTGTGTGTGCAATTTTTCTCTTTCCTTTAGTCTTTTACCCTATTTGCAGATAAAAATCTATTGTGGCACCTAGATGATCATACCTTGGATAATCATGTACAGTATTCATGTACACTCCAAGAACACTGTGCTAGCATCTAGTCAACGCAAAACTACCAGGGTTGTGGCACCATATTGATCTTTTCTAACTTATTAAAATGAATTAGCATGTTGCAATATATCTTTATCGTTTATGCAACCAAATAGTTTATATACAGATAATTTTTTTCCCCTTTCTTTTTAATAGGACCCTAATAAGGATGGGATACCAGAGGGACATTCCATTGTGTTGTTAGAATGCAGTACATTGATCCCAACTGCTAAGTTATTTTTATGGCACATTAGCAGTACCATGACAGAAGAAAACATATCTTTCAGCTTGAGGGACCTTTTTGCAAACCAAATATATCCCACATAAACACTGAAAACAAATCATAGCAGTCTGTTCTATAGTGGACTTACATATGCCTTTTTCAGTCGTAAAGTGTTTGCTCAAATCAGTCTTTACTCAGACCTGGGATGATATTTAGAGGTTTGGAAATACCTGCAGTTTAACTTAAGCTTTGCGTTACTCCCTTAGTTTAAAATTGTGGTGTTGTGGTTTTTGGGGGGGATTTTTTTGGTTTTCTTTTGGTGGAATGTATTGGGTTATTTAATCAGATGTTGATGAAAGTAACATCCATCCTGAAGTAAATTTGCCACCACTTATTGCTATTTGATATCATTGTGAAGAATAAGAAGATTAAGAAAGCAATGGTTTGGTCTTCCTGTATTCAGAATGTGTGTATCATTCTTTTAATCAGACTATCAGAATGGGGGAAAACGTACTGTACTATGTTTTGACTGTATCACACAGCAAGCATTGTTTCTGAAGCAGGAAAGTTGACCATCCAATTCTGATGTCAGATTTGCAGCATGCTTTATTTAGTATTGGGAGGCGTTTTCTACTTAACATGTACACATGTACCTATTTCTCAAAGAACGAGCTTTGTTTACCTTTCTTTTCTCTTTGTTCACATAATTCCATCCACTGTTTGTTAATACAGTTTCCCTCTATTTCAGAAATCAAAACAGTAACTGCTGAAACAGCAAACATTTGCAGCTTTCATTACTGCCTCCAGCCTTCCTTTGATATGCAGCCTGTTTCCAAATTACCAAACGAAGGTGAAAGTGGCTGGGATGGGGAAGGCTGAAGGGAATAATTTGGCTGTAGTTATAATGTATTCTCTTATGCCGTATTAAATCACAGCTGATACTACCTTTGTAAAAGCAAAATGAGTCCTAAGAAATCTGATCCAGGGAACTTAATCCAATTATTTTTTTCTAAGTAAAGCATGAGGTATCTACTCAAAAAGAACATAGTGCCTGCAAATATCCAAATTTATCTTCCATTTCCGACATGGATGATGAGTTTGTCATCAAAAACTTACCCCATCCTTTTATCTCACAGAAATACTCAGGCAAGTTCTGTAGTTGTTAGCTATCAAAGTTTATATGAACCATGCCATTAAGTAAAAGCTGAGGATCTTCCACTTGTAACTTACTATTTTTCTAGGGAGAAAAAGGTGTTCTTTATTCTTTAAATAACTTCATTATTAGGAGGATGAGTATTAATTTCTTAGCTGTTTCTTATTCTTTAGGGATAACCTGGCACCTGTGCAAAGTGATTGTATTTTCAGGTTGTTTTCCCAGACCACTGGTTCTCCATATCTCCTCTTATGTGTTTCATGCGGAATTATAGTGGTCATCCCATTGGACTAGAGACTCAAAGACTAACTTTTAGTTATGATTATCATGGGAAGAATTAGGTTAAAGTAGTCTGATCAGTAGTTAATAACATCATTAACTACAAATGGTTTTATTTCTTTCTGTTCTCTGAGGAAAAAAGAAAACATCCAAACAATAGGAGTATAAAGGTAACACTAGAAGAAGTGAAGACTATACACATGCTAATATACAAAAGACGATATACATGCCAATATACAAAGGCAAGTATATATGATATCTGTATGACTCATTGCCTTAGTATCCTACTCAGAGGTATATACAATGGCAAAAAATACCTTTTCTGAGAAGAATGCAATGTATATATATTTTGGCAACTGACATTTGACACAGTTTTTAAAGGGATTTTGTAGTAATGTCTGGGATTTTAAAAGAAATCTCAGTCACAGTAACAGAGCATTGTTAATGGCTTTCCTCAAGATTTTGTCTAGTGTGGTTGTAAAACACTGAAAAACTTCAATATACGCTACATGCCAAAAAGAGTAAGGGGTGTGCTTGTCTTATCCTATGCACAACCTCCCCTCTCCCATGTAAATGCATGCACATATGCACACATCTTTTATTTCTTTTTCTTTTTCTTCGCAGCTTCTACATGCAAAATGAATTCTGGGCTGTCAACCTTTTTAATTCAGTGAGGGCTAGGTTTCACTTTTTTGTACCTAACTGTGGTAATGAAGTGGTTGGCACTCAATCACACCTGGAGATATTGTCCCCAAAGAGACACTCCTCTTTTACTGTCAGGAAGTGGTTTGCTGCTTCTATGTGCATCCTCCTTTTCAGTAACTTTGAGCAAACACAGCTCAGAAAGATAACAAGACAAGCAAAGTTTCCTCTCTGTTTCATGGGTTAAGCATTACATAGATAGTTCTGGTTGCTCATCTACATATTGAGTCTGGAAGAAGGAGGATATCTTACAAGTTAACACAAAACGGATCCAGAATAAAAGAATATTTGGCAAAATTGTGTATAAATTTTTCAAAGGCTCCTGAGCAAAGACTCTGAAAATAAAGGGGTTCTTTTTACATTCCAGTTAGACTCTGAGACTCCCCAGAGAACTAACATTTCTGTGCTGCTTGTGCGTTACTTTGGTGTTGACCATTCATGTGCTTGGAATATAACTGAGGCAGGCATTTGATTTCCTGTCAGTAATAAGATATCAATCAGATCAAATGTTGTTGGTGTCTGAGCCACCCTCTTGGTACAGATTAATACTATGAGCCCCCTGCACAGTGCTGTTTGGTCTCCTCCAGAGTCCTCAGTCTCTTTATGAAAAGTTTTTTGCCAAGTACAGCCTTGAGACTTCATGTCCTGCAAGAAATCATCATTTTAGAGTTTCTTTATTTCTCTAGCAGACCTGTGACTAGAAACATAGTTACAGTTGGATCTTGTTGTAATAGATGTTCTCTACATATACAGCTGCACTACTGGCATGGAATTTCCCTTCCAGGAATAGAAAAATTGTAAGAGCCCAGCGCTGGACTAATGGCAATGAAAACTTTATGGGAGGCAATAAGTAGGAAAACTTATTATCCCCTGATTTTCAAGGTTTTTCGGTTTTTAAAGCATGCATTGATATTTTTAGAGCTCAGCACAGAGCCACGGCGCTCTCCTCATGCAAGGCATTACATATGGAGAGAAATAACTGATTGCCAGTTAGCTGTAGCTGTGACTTGGGTTTTGATTAGAATAATAACTTTAAAACTCTAACAGAAAGCAGCTATTTTGCACATTGCTAAAAATCATTTGTGTAAGTTTGGTGTGTTTGACTCATGCATAATGCATACTCCTTAATGACCTGCATAGCCAAAGGATGGCACTTTAAATTGATGAGTGTGATATATTCATATGTAGAACAAATTAGTTTAAGGACAGATGAAGACTAGATGTGCAGTCTAGCTAGCATGAACTGTTACAATTATAGAGATTATTGCAGCCACAGTCTAACACATTCCAGACATCAGAAATCATTAAGTGTCAGAGTTACATAGATCGACAAGCTAGTTTTATCACAAAAAATATTACTGTACTACAGAAGTTTCAATTCTGCCCCTATATTTGGGATTAGAATAATGTTTATACAGAAAATATTTATTTTCACAGGTTTCTAATTTAACCTTGGAAACACGCTCAAGAAGCAGCATGATGAAAAATAGCTCCAAGTGAAAAGGAAAGGAATACAAGGGTGGTAAATTTTGTCTTGGAGCATTTTGTTTCCTATACACAAGAAGAATGCATTGGTTTAAGAGAGTGGAAGTCAGGGTCAAACTGTTGATATGAGCAAAACTTGGCCCTCAGATAAGTATGGAACTGAAAGGAGCTCATTTGCTTGAGGCCAGCTTTGAAAATAAGTCATTTAGTCATATCTATTATGAGAATCTGTAAAATATTATAATATCTAAACTCACTTCAGGCTGCACTTAGATTTAAAAGTGAGCTTGAACTAGACCACTAAATCCTTATATCTGTGGGTTTTACAGGTACCCTTTATGTTGAATATGGCTAGGCTTCATGTCTTGAACTGCTCCCAAAATTTACACTGAAAAAAATAACTGGAAACCACAACTGATTAGATGTGACATTCTTCCTGTTGCAAACACTGTGAAAGAATGACATGCCTAGTCACTGTATTCTTCACTGCTCTTAATCTTCCATTTGAAGTTTCATTGGTAATAAGTCCTTCCCTCACAAAGACTTTGCTTATTACCCCCATGAGGTAGGAAAGGCATCTACACATGATGGAACCCCCAGATTGTCATGGGAATGGTCAGGAAATATTTTTTTACCCAAAGAACTCAATGAAAATAAGGATCACTGTCATCATATTTTGCTCTAGTATTTTGTTGATAATGTCATGAATTCAAGTGGGTTGGTTTTTGAAAATGGATATTTCTTCTTTATAAAAGGAGTTCTGTTGAAATGTCATTTCCTACATAACCCCAGATATTTAAAAAATACATATCCTTTGCCAAAATCATATTTAATCACTTACTGACACACTGAACAAATGCTATGCGCAGATTCATACACAGTAGCAGCCATGGTGTGAGTAGTGATGGTTAGATTTCTGTGTTATTGTTAAGGTCTTGTACTTATAGGGCCTATAAAAATGTTAGAAATGGCATTAACTGGATGAGGAAGTGGTAAGGTCATCTGGCTGCAAACTGCACTACTTCATGGAGCTGTGATGATAAATATACCAAAGATGTTGAGTCAGATGCAAAGGTTACTTAGCCACCTAATATTTAAGCCCTGTGCTACTCAAATTTAGTTACCTGCCCTCAGAATGCACCAAGGGTGCTTACAGAAATGTGATATGGCTTGTTTTCAGATCTACAGAGGCATGCCTTCTGCTTACTTGGTATTCGGGTACCTTGGCACTTTAAAAATGAAACTCAACCACAGGAAGCCTTATTATCCCCAAATCAGCATACACAGAGTGAACGGGCTTGGGCTACATAGTGAGAAACATTGAATGCAAAAGGGAAAATCCTAATGCTAGTGCATATGCTGCCTTCACCACAGCAGGAAGACTGCATAAGTGAGGCATGGTCTCAACTTTTTGCCTTACTACCATATCTCTTTATTCTTAACATTAAATAGAAAAATACTCATGAATGCAAGCAAGGAACAGAAAGTTTCAGAAAGCTGAACAATTCCTAGCTGTCATCCTGCCCTGGTAAAACAGGAATCATCAGTCTCTCAAGGAGTAAGTAAAATCACCCTCCTCCACCTCTCAACAATCACTCCCGTGAGCTCTTTTATTAAGAGATGAGAATTGAAGTTCTTTTCAAGAGAAAGAAGTAAGTTAGTGTGGGGATTTTTCAGCAAGCCTACCCGTGGTGTGTTACTGCATGTCGCCAAAATGCTATGAATTTTCACTGTAGAAGGTTCTTGGTTATAATGAGGTTTATAGCTGAATTTTTTTTGGTCAGCTGCTGCATCTGCTCTAGATTAGGCCATGTATGGAATGTAAAAAGTGAAACTAGAAGCAAGGAGGACAGCATTTTGAGGTTAAATTGACAAAGAGCAAGTATTTTCTGCATTTATGTATTTAATCGTATAAATATTCAAAACAAAGGGATAACACCAAAAATGTGCTCATGCTGACATTGATGCAACTCAAATTTAGATGGTGAGGCCAACAAAGGAATAATGGATCAAATGTTATGACTTTCTGGTCCTAGAGACTTTTAAACAAATCTTACACAAGTTCTGCTTATAGCAGGTTACATTATTACTCAAACCCTCACAAATAAGGGCATATTATTCATGAACTGATAGATCCAAACCAAGAAGCTCTGTAATTTAAATAAGCTGATGCTGAAAATCAATGTGAATTCAGAGGAATGTGGGTGTGTTTGGCTTTGTAGTGGGTTGGGGTTTTTTTTTATGTATTCCCACTGTAAAGGAAAGATGTATGGTGAAACCATGAGTGATCCTTAATGAAGACTGATTTTAAACTTTGCTATATAACTCCACACTCTACTTGTATAGTTGTAGGTCTATTGGATTGTCTGTATCTTTAGTTTACATGTAAATTGCTGAAATAATCCTCAAAAATATGAAAATTTTGGCTAAAGGAGCAAATGGCAGTTTACATGATAAAAAGCCATGATACGACTTCAGCTTTAACAATATGCAGTATTTAATTTTCAGAAAATTTACCCGGTCTATGCCACTTCTACAGATCTTCACACACACCATGCTTAAAATGTATCTGATTTTTTTCTGCAGGAAGTTGTTATTTGCCTCTAGTCATATAATGTTTCCAGTCCAGGAAGCAACTTGTTGATCCCAGGTTTGTTGTACAGTTACATTTAGGTATTTTGAGGGGAAGTATCTGTGCACAGGTTAAACCCTCAAAAAAAATTTCTCTTCCAGGTTCAAAATAGATCCTTGCTGTGGCCATAACCAGTCATCTTAGCTTCCTTTGTCCTCAATACACAAGGCTTCATTTTGTGTAGGCGTTGTTCATCCATGCAGGTTCTTGTGATTGGTTTACTGGACCATATGAAGGAGGGAGGCCCCAGCTGTGAGTTGATGCTAGCAAGGGTCTCATCTTAGGGGTCCTTTTACTGCATGGCTTTAGCAGAGGTTGTGCCTTCCCCCACCCTATTGCTGTGCCTTACACTTGCACTAAGAGGTGGTGATTGGTTTTGGCAT
Organism: Psittacus erithacus; assembly: GCA_009867235.2. NCBI lineage: Eukaryota > Metazoa > Chordata > Aves > Psittaciformes > Psittacidae > Psittacus > Psittacus erithacus. The sequence continues at coordinate 80,844 of WYDI02141220.1, read as the reverse complement.
CTCAAATTATGGAGTAGGAAGAAATGCAGCAGTGCACTGCCAAAATAAGAGCTACAAACAGTATGAAAGGAGAGCATTAATTAATTTGAAAACTAATGTGCCTTTTCAGTGATTGTTAAGCAAAGTTCAACACACCAGTGTATGTGGCAGCTGAGTCACTACAGAAGTGCTTGTTCTTGTTCCTTAGGGGAGTTCTGCGCCCTGTGCTCAGTTCCAAGTTGCTGCAGTTTCATTGCTAATAATAGCTTTAAAATAGCTACGGCTATACCAGTGCACAAAAGTGACCGAATTAGATGTGTCCCAGTTATGTATTGACTGGAGCACAAAAAAGATGAGAAGTAGCAGTCTCTCCCATAGATGAAGCTGGCTGTAGTGCACTGAGAGGACTACAGACTTGGCAGAAAAGTGGGGTTTTTAATCTAACTGTACAAAGACCAGAAGACTTTTTCCACTGCTACTGTACGCTAAAGAGCAAATCCTGTATCCAAACTTATCTCCATTGGCGGTGGAAATTAAAACGTAGACACTAAGCCTGGCTTCAGGCTTTTTTTTTTTTTTCCTATTGACATTCTGGCAATAACTTATTAATGCTATTCCCAGCTATTTAGTCAGAAATTGCCTGGCAAGGCAGGAAAGTCTGTACTGTTAAGTGCTGCTTTGGTGCCATGGGATCCATGTTCAGGGGATTCCTTTGCACAATGTTGTAATCTCCTTATCTCAAGTTGACATTGCACACCACTCATCACTATCTGTGGCAGAAGCTTTATCAGCATCTCCAGCAAGCAGCACCACTCTCTAGTTGGAAAAAATCTGTGTTTACAGTTAGAAACATCAATCATTTTGTCCCATGTTCTCACTATTACTTACTGCCTTGCCTGTCAGTGAATAGCAAGTTTCCTGGCTTTACCAAAGAACTGATATACTATGAAAAAAGGAGCAAGGAACAGTTTGTAACAGTGCAGGACGTATGTTTTCTATTGCAAAAAACTAGTTCATACAAGGAACCTACTAAGCTGGTAATGTGGGTTTTTTTGTTGTTTAAATCCCCTATCACTTCAGAAAATGGTAGGTAGGATATGGTAATAGACTATGCGGGTAGTTTTGAGATATTTGGGCTCAACTTTTGACCAGAGATTGGGACACCCTTACAAAAGTCAAATTTATTCATATCTTTGCAATGCCTATCAACAGTGCATGTGCATTCCTTCTGCATACTAAAATGTCATGTAAGCCTAATCCACTGGCTAAATCCCTGGGTCATCCACATTTTCAACGTTATGTGTCATTTTCAGTCTATGTTTAAGTCACACACAAATCATGGTCAAATAATTCACTCAAGGTCAAACATGCAGGATCTGGTTTCACTGGCAGGAAAAACCATTATGAAAACTTTAAGGAAACCACAGAATCCTTTTGCACGGGGTGTGCTGCTCACTGACATTAGCACAAAGCAGCTTTCACAAGTTACAGAATCTGGTCAAGCAGCTTCAGAAAGCTCTTTTCTCTTTCAGTCGTTTGTAGGTGCTCAAAGAAAGCAGAAAGTATGCACTCACATGCCAAGCTATCCAGTATCTTTCATTCCTCTGAGTCAAGGTCACCTGGTCCTGTCAGATAGGATATAAGTTTTTCTGCACAGTATTGACATCTGGGGGCTAGAAGGTCAAATATGAGATTGCTACTATGTTGTGGTCATTTTGTTTTGGATAAAGCATGTAAGGTGACATCCTAAAGTACTCACTTGTACTGACATTTAGCCCATTTCCAAGTCGTAGTTGCAAAGTTTCACTTCTCAGGTAGTAATGGCGTATATACCATGTATCATATACCTCCTATGTACTGATGCTTTCTTTGTTAATGATCACAGGTTTTGTTTCTCTGCTAAGCTTTTCAGCAAATGCAAGGCAGTATTCTGTTGGGCTGTAACTCCCTGTTTTAATTCGTGTAGTGGCAGATTGTTTTCCTCCTACAGTTTTTACCAGTTTTACAGGTCATTACTAGTTGACTAAAATCGGTGCAATTTGCCTCTGCCAGCTGATGTTTAATAATAACTGTCATTCCTGCCAAGACCATGCACCAGTAATTTCTGACAGTACGTAACACCTAGCACATATGTGGATTGACTGCATTACGTTCTTCTGACAAGCCATTTAACTGACTGATAAAAATCAAAGAGTGAGTGGATGAACCTTGAGAGGAAGCTAATTTGTGTGTTTATTGGGAATATGGTACTACGGTGGCCTCTTATAATAATAAATTTTTTATGCTGCACATAGCTTGTTTCAAAGGTAACACTAGGAAATTTCTCAGCTTTGCCCCTTTCACTACTGATATAATGCCAAAACCCTGAAGCAATGTGCACTGAATGTCAAGCCATGGAAAAAGTGGGATCTGGTGGGGCTTTCCTGGCCATGAAACTGAAGGGTTGCTTTATTTGCTACCTGTTTAAATCCACTTGCATGCAAACTTTAAGTGAGGGGCTGCCAGGATTTATGGTTCCTTATGGGGCCCTAAGTGCTGTATATAGTGAACAAATGTCTTTTACTTCCACTGAAAAGGTAGTATTGCATGGAGGTAGGTCAGACAGCCACATTCGGCTCACTGCTGACTTAATATATGACCTGGACAAGTTACATAAGCCCATTGTTTCTGCTTTCTCATGTGTAAAATAGGTAAAATATTTCAGAGGTTACTTGTGTGCTTTAATTGGTTGACTGTTTCCTATATGCCGGATAAAAGGAGATTACTGCATGTTTAAGCATCACACTTCCACTTTATATTTAGTTTTAACCAGCACAACAAGGTTTCCTCATTCTTCCTCTTATGCTTAGCTAGTTCTGTGCCTGACAGTTTTTTTCCCTCCCATTTCTCCTCTCCTGTTTTTCTCTCTGTACTTTTGTTCTCTGTTGCTTGCCTATTTTATTCTGCTTCTCTTTCTTCCTACTCTGTTTCAGCATGTTTGTGACATAAATAATTTTTATCCTAGAGTCTCACTGTGTATTCAAGACATTGAGGCACATTTTTGTTGGTTGCTGTGTACACACTGTGGAGCATCAGTTCTTGTAGGATGCGTAGGTACACGCTTCTTATCTTCTAGTACTTCTGCCTCCTGCATGCAAATGCTTCAGGGTCTGCTGGAGTCAAACCCACCCTGAGAAGCTCAGGGTTATAAAAAGAATAGTTTCCAGCTTGGTTTTGCCTCTGATTCTGTCTGGAATCTCCCAAGGAACTTTACCAAAAAACCCCTATTGCTGAGTCATAGCCCCTCACTTGAAGGGGCCTGAGAAAGAAATCTGTAACCCAGCTATTGATTGGACTGTCATTGTGTCATATGTAATAAATACCCAGAGGCACTGGAAGGGAAAAAAGGAAGAAAGAGAGTTGCCAGATCATAAACAGGGGGAAAAGGCTTGAGGGGCTGGGGGACTGAGTTACCTTAGAAGGGCCTTATGCCAAAGGGACAAAACTTTACCGTAACAGTCATTCAATCTGAATGTTTATATCATTACTATAGAAAGGATTTTAAAGTAATAAAACTTTGTTATATGACAGTGGAGATGCTTCCTTAGTGCAGGCAAAGTGAAGTCATGCTTAGACATCCCAGCACATCTAGCTACAGCACCACAGCGGTACATTTGCGACTTCTACAACATAGCAAATAACAAAAATTTCTACATGGAAATTAAGGCAGTCTTTGAAACAGTTCATTATTGTAATTTTTACCTGTCTAGTCGCTTTCATTCTATTCTTTGCCCTTTTAGCTGTCAAAACACTCATTGCTACTTAGAAAGAGACAGAACTAACTGCTGTCTTTGGACATCGTAAAACCAGATAAGGTTGGGATATTGGTTTACAATAGGTCCTCCACAGACCCCAAAAATTACTGCACTGTCCTGGTTATGCTCTGGTTTTGTTGGAGTTTTTTTCCTTTGTGGGTGTATAAATGCTGTAACTAATGTGTTCATAAGAGGTGTACCTGATGGCCTGAAGAGGAATTCTTTTTCAGCCAAAACAGAATATTCTTGGGTAGTTCTTCCTCATTATCATGAAAAGAAAAAAAATCAAATTGATCTTCCTGGCTTATATTTCCAGGAGAATCTTTACATTTCTCTAGCTTTTCATTGAGAAAATGAAAAACACATTTATCAAATGACCTTTAGTTTTTGCCATCTAGTGAAGTGTTCTTTGCACTGGCACAGTAATACCATTATCTTGACCTTTGTCTCCCTCATACAGTTTCTCTTCATGCCTGTCACTAGCACTGGCTTTGCTAGAAAGGAGAAAAAAATGATAGAAAGGGAAAAACCACAACCTGATTCAAATTGTTAGGCAATGTAAGCTTCTGGAAATGCTTGCTTTCTCTGTGTTTATTTTTAACTTTTCAGCCAGTGTTTTCTATTTCTGTCCTAAATTTTTTTAATTTTCGGTCTAATTCTATTTAGCCAGGTATATGTGTGGAGAAACAAAGTTTAGGACAAATTTAAAGTGAGATTTTTCTCGGTCTGAGTCAAAATTGTCTTAACGTAAAACCTTCCACAGTAGCATGCTGTTGCACTTCCATGTGCAAAATAGTTGTATTTCTTTGAAGTTAAAATAAAAGGGCTTCACTGTTTTCTCTGACTTAAAAATAGTCAAGCAGCAAGCACCTATGCTTACATTTAACTTTCAGTCTGCCCTTGGATTAATCCCTTTACCTCACTATGCCTGTGTTTCCTTTTCTGCCCCAGATCAGCATGCAGGCAGTGCAGTGAGAGTTGGGAAGCTCAGTCTTAATTCCTTAATACAGTTGAAAAAAATCCCTGCAGACATAAGCTAACAGATTTCAAGCCATGCTTGTTGGCTACTTTCCAGTCCGAGTGAAGTGGAGAGCTACAGGACAAGTAATAGGGCTTGAAAATATCACTTGAAAGCCTTTACCTCGATAGTGTTTTGACTAATGCATAACTTGCAGAAAGACATTCAGTTTCTATCTGAAAACACCAAGAGATTTACAGTGTGCCAGTTCCTTCTGTAATTTTGTCCTTTGTTGTGTGATTTATTTCCAAGCACACTGCATGCTGTTGTAACACATAAATTTAATCAGAAATGTAATCTACTTTGTTTCCTTCCTTTCCTGATATGTAGGAAAGAACTATGGAGAATATACGTTTAAGGACAAGTGACAGGGCTTCATTCTCTTTCCTAGTGGCAAGGACTCCTGAAATGGGGCTGATGTGCATACAGATAGATAATTTCCTGTTGTTTGTTTCTAGTCTAATCAAGCTGATTGGGATGAATGATAATGGTGATGTCTTTAGCACATCCCAGGAATTTTCTTTGCTTGAGAGCTGGAAACCATTTGCAGTTTTCAGCAGCAATAGTACTTGCCTTAATATGGAATATTTAATCATTATCCTTATGACAGGAGTCACTGTTTTTTTCACATATGCAGGCTGCTTATGAGCTTAGAATATAGCAGCATGCTTCATCCATTGATCTGAAAAAGCTCTTTGTAAAAAGGGTTACCGCTGTTATTCCCATTGAACAAATGATGAAATGCATGAGCAGACAGAGAGAAAAACTACCTCAGAGTGATGAGCAGATTGCCATCAGAGGTGTCAGAGAACTCAGGTCCTTCCGTTGTTTGAGCCCCAAAGGCCCTGTGAATCCCCGTGTGGAAGCCTGAGCTGATTTACCCCTGCTAGACTCATCAGAAATTCAGAATCACAGTGATCCCAAGAATAAGCTGTTCCCCAAATGAAGTCTATTTCTATTCTGATCCTTTAAGTTCATTAGGGTTTGATAGTTCTAAACCTATAGTTGTAGCTGCTCTCATGGCCACATTCGGTCTCCAGTACCAAAACACAAAATACAAAACATCAGTTGTACAAACCTTTCTTTGAAAGGGGAATATAAATATATAAGCAAGTCTATGTAGGGATGCTTTTTATATATGTGCTTTGTGGAATGGGAAAAGCATTGTAATTTTCGACAGTACTGACATCTACCTGCATGTAGACAGTACTGTCTGTCCACAAAGCTAACTGAGGACACATCCCACATGAAAGTGCTAATTACCATGTATCGTATGATATCCAAGATTTGTGCATAATTTCTTAATTTCCTCTTACCTCTTTGTTATCTTCACATTCATTGACTTAATTGATACCCTACCTAGCCTCATTTTGTGCCAAATACGTTTGTTTTCTTCCTTCTAGGTCACAGTTTTACAATTATCACCATAGCAACATTCCAGCTATAATAAGAAGATACATCTTCTGAATGGCTGGTGATACAACATTAACTGTTAGAACATAACATTTTTTATGTTGGAAACATCTGGAGTTCACAACCAGCAAAGATCTGTAAAAATGTCTGTAGCTCTTTAATAGTCACCCAAGGCTGCGCTTGCAAGCTTTATTAGGATGCATTTGCAAACACTCCTTAGTCACCAAGCAGGAGCTGTGGTGAAAATACACTTTATTCCAAACCACACAAAAATATAAAAGATAAAGTTCAGTCTGCAAGTCATGTGGTTTTAAAGACAAAAGAGAGAATTTGAACTGGCCTTCATATCAAGGCCTTTGTTTTAGAGAGTTGGGCCATACTCCATTCCTCTGCTGTTCCCAGCCTATTGCCTACTGCACTAATATTGCTGTTTACTGGCTGATTATATCCTCTGGCAAGATTCGGACTGTGTCTACTTCCCTGCTGCAAACTAATCAGTTTTCAAAATTAGTTATTGATCTGGGGCTCATTGTGGAGGACAAATTTAGTGGTTGGTTCATTGAGTATCAACAGTGTAACTCTTTGTGTGAGCTACATAGAAGTGAAAAGATATTCAGGCCCACGTACATACATAATCATCTAATACAGGGAGATACAAGACAAGTATAAATGCATTGGCAAATGAAATAGCTTTTTTATGAGAGAGATGACCTAAAGAAATCTAAGATTATTCCTCTGTTAAGGTACACATGTAATTCTTACCATCTGCTGTGGAGTGTTTGATAGAGAATATGGGTATCAGCCCTATTACTGGAAAACATTACTGTTACTTAATTCGAAGGGTTTGGGAGGCTTGGATTTGTTTGGGTTTGTTGGTTTTGTTGGGTTTTCCCAAGCATTTTTTAGGAAATTAGTTCTTTTTTTTTTTTTTTTTTTTTAAGATAGACCATTCCTGAGGCTTTAAGTTGCAAACACGTTTGATAAAGTCAGAAAGATTTTCAAATAATAAGTACTTGACGTTGGGATTTATGTCTGAGTGATTAACCATATGCATAATAGAAGAGAAATAACGAGGCAGTAGAGTTACCTGCTTTGTTGTGTATTTCGCAATTAGTTTTTATTACACTGTGGTGCATTTGAAACATGCTACTTCTTGAATGAAGCCAGTGCGTTAGAGTAGCCTTCTGACTTTTACCTCTTCAACTTATTAAGACATAGCATATGAATCCATATATTTCACTACAAAATCTGAGTTAAAACCTTCCATAGTTAACATATACTTTGAACCAAACACTCCTTAGTTGCCTACATTCCTGCATTAATGTATCTGAAATGTTTCAGATAGAAATCCAGATCTTTGCTTTGGTCTTCTTAAGCAATAGTTAATGTATCCTTTATTCATTTTCATCTGGTATGCTGACACTGAAAGTAGGAACTATGATGGCAGAACATCACATCTTATTTCTCTAAATATAGTCCTCTTCTTTCGTCAGATTATTAGAGGTGTAAACTTGTTTTCTCCCAGAAAATGATATCTGGAATAAGTTAGCATAGTGATTAACTTTCATAGAATTGTGCTCTGATATAATACAGGGGAGTTGGACGTGTTCTCTTATATTTTAAAAGACTTCTGTAAAAAGAAATGTGGTATAGACCTTTTTTTTTCCATTTGAATTGTATTATTTGAATAGATCTCCTTGGTGATTGCTGATGCCATAAGCAACTTCTGTAAAGTTTTCCTTTAGGTCTGCTCCATTTATTAAATCCAATTGCACCTACAAAGCAAAAAAGTATTTGAAGAGATATGAATGAATTAAATATGCAATCAATTTAATTTGAAGATGGGCCCCAGAGCTTAAAAAAATACGTTTGTTTTAGTGCAGCAGTCGGTGGACAAAGAACATTGTATACAATTGATCTATAAATGTAAGTAAATCAATAATATATTTTAGACCTCCATTTCTTGGCCTATCTAGGTCATGGAACTACTCAGTCCTCAAGGGGATTAATGAAATTAAAAACTACATTACTTTTTTATTTGGGCATCCTCTGTCTGCCTGCAATTTCTGTGCTTTCAGATCTTAGTGAATGGTTATGCTAGTATCTGCGTTAAGAGAAGCAACACAACCATCTTTTGTCCTAAATTTTGATTAGACTAAAGCTGCATTGAAGAGCAATATGCTAAAAAATATTTTGGAGCACTCAAAGATAGGACTGAGCAACTAAAACAAATACTAAAATGAAAATGTAAAGGTTTGTATGAAAGATACATTTTTCAAAGAAACAATCCTGCCCATGGCAGGGGGGTTGAACTGTATGATCTTAAAGTCCTTTCCAACCCTAACTCTTCTATGATTCTAATCTCTCATATGGAATTTAAGCTATATTTTAATTGACTGTAGTGATAGGACAAGGAACAATGGGTTTAAACTGAAACAGGGGAAGTTCGTGTTAGATATAAGGAAGAAGTCCTTTACTGTGAGGGTGGTGAGGCACTGGAACAGGTAGCCCAGAGAAATGGTAAATGCTCCATCTCTGGCAGTGTTCAAAGCCAGGTTGGACAGAGCTTTGGGCAACATGGCCTTGTGTGAGGCATCCCTACCCACGGAGATCTTAAGGTCCTTTCCAACCAAAGCCATTCTATGATTCTATGAGTTGAGAAAAAGATGACAAAATTCAAGTTCTGAAAAATTCAGAAGTCAAGGTGTACTCCTGGTGTATTGGATGCCAGTACTGAGGTACAAAAAGACAATTAATTGTGCCTCTGAGATATCACGCTAAACAACAGTACACTAGACTGGAGTAAGCTTTAGATTTGTATTTAGTTCTGATACTTTTTGGAATTGGTTTTCTTCCAAGAATTTTAGCAACTTTGTGTGGTTGTATGGCAGCTGAAAACGCCTTAGTATCTTTTTCTTCTCGTGTAAATTATGGCAATTTTAGAGGGGTTTATGGTTTTCATAGTGGAAAGTTTGTTATTTTGGTTATCTTATATACCAACCCTCATGATAAACAGTTAATGTCTATTAATATAATAAGGGATTCCTGATTCAGGTATTTAAGATTTCTGAATCTTGAGCATTGCTTTGGAAATATTTAACAGTTTAATTTTTGTACTGTGCATATATATATTATCTTTGCAAAATGTTTTATTTCACTTGAATGCTTTCAAGGCTGGAAATTAATTTTTTGGGGAATTATATCTTCATATTCAAGTAAGATAATGAAACAGGAATAAGGCAGATCTTTTCTCCGTAGAAAAAGGAATTTTATGATCAAAGGAATTTTATGATGGCATGGCGGAAATGGAATCCTATGGTTGTTTTTCAAAACTGTTTTCTTGAATAATGTCAGCTAGCAGATATTTTGAAATAGATGTTATTCAGCTCCCTAGATAGTAGCAGTGTATGAAATAAATGGAACTCCTCTCGATAGAGAAGACAAGGATCTCAGTTGTAGTTTTGAAGAATGAGTATCTTACCTTCCTGAGTCTGTTGGATATGGGGAGATTTCCAAAGCAAAAACAGAGCACTGCTCACCAACATCTCCCTAGATGTCAGCCCAGCTGTGTTCCCATATGGTCTGTCCAGGAGGGAGTCAGAGTAAGGGATGGACAGGTCTTCATACCTTGGTACTTTGGGCTGCAATAAATGAAATGAAGTATAAGCCAGCAATTTCAGCTGTGGAAGCTGCCATCTGGGGTCAGCTTTCATATGACATCTAGGCCAGTTTCATAGGCAGCTGTAACTGAGAAGCGCAGGCAGCTGGGCTGGGGTACTTTTCTTCTGCTCCTGGGATACATGAGCATGCAGCTGGGGAATGGCAAGGTGGAGTTGGGAGGGATTCTGCCTTTTGGACACCATTAATTATTAGGTCACCTTATACTAATTTGCATCAAGAACAGCCTAGCTAAGTGTAGCTAAACATTGATCCTTTTCTAAATGAAGTATCTGCTTTTTTATTAGTTTGCCTGCACAAAAAAATATTTCCCAAAGTAACTAGCTGTGCAGAATAGTCAAAGAAAATCTAGTCCACAGCTGGATAAAGAAAAAAGGAGTCCTCTATCATGTGCATAACAGGAGTTATGTCGTATATGACAGGAGTTGTCATACTGCTGAGAGCTGATGGAAACACGTTTCTGGAAAGCAGTTTGCATTATATGAGTACATAATAACAGCATTCCAGTTACTAAATTCATACCTAACTCCTGACCAAAAATAACAAAACTAAAAGACTTAAGATCAAAAGATCTTAAGAGAAGCAAGCAAAGTTAGTAGCATCCTCCTTTATAGTCTGATTACTAAATAGGCCACCAGCTGTGACTACAGCTACATCTCTAGTGTTACTGAGCTGTAAAAAGAAAAGCAACAATAAATGTTTTAATATAATTTCCATCTATCTTTGGTGCCAAAAATCAGGATTAATAGAATGTGATGATTTATAAGAAAGTAATTGAAAATGACATCTCCATTTCCACACCCACAGTACGTTCATCATCCAAGAGCAAAATGAGTTGCACACATAAAATCTTAAGTTAGAAGCACAATTCCATGTGATTTTGAGTGGTTTCAATTGTTGGTGGAGGTTTTTTATTCTAAATCAGTAGCTGCTAATAAAGCTAACTAAATTACTACAGATTTAGCACCTAATATAAATGAATTTATCATCTGTGGAGTGCAAGACAACTGCATTTGGAATCCTTTTGAAGATGCTTAGCAATGCACAAGCTATCCCCACACAAGAGTGGTAATCACATTCACAACAAATAGCAGGTTTGTATTTTAAAATTGTGATGTGCCTTTTCAGTACAGAAGGAATTCATCCTTTCTTAGACTTGATGCAAGTATGATTGCACCAAAGCTTTTGTGGCTGATCAGGGTAAAAACACCATCACATCTTCGGTGTAGCATTTTTTTCTTTTTTGTTGAATTTCTTTCAGTAGAAAGTGAAGGTCATAAAATGTGCAACTCACCTTAAGTCAATCCCAAGCACTACTGATATAAAGAAATCCAAATAGTGTTAAGCAGTTGATATTGTGCAGCACTTGACTAGATTCCTCCTATTGAAAATATTCAGGTTTGCTTATACAGTGCCACTGAAGTTCAAAGCACAGTATTTGGTTCATTTAACAACTGCAGACACTCCATTAGCCTTTTTCGCTACCAACTTCGCATCCCATATGCCTGCCTGATCCATCTGTCACATTTTGTCAAATAGGAGCACTCGCAGGGAGCAGCCATGATTTTACCATGCATTGCAAAATGGGGCTTCAACCTGAATACCCACTGAACCACAGAATAACATTTTAATAATAGAAGAGCAAGTGGAACCTTTCTAATCATGAGGACTGTGAGCAAGGAGGAATGGTTACATTAATGTAGATATGTGGTGGGCAATAAGATATGTAAATCTTCACTGAATGGATCAGATTAAGACATTAATATCAGGGTAGATTATACAGTCAGCGTTCTGCCTTTGAAAGTACCCAATAAAAAATGCTAAGAAGAAAGCTTAATGGGCCAAGTACCCAGAATCTTTTCCTGATGCTTACCTCTTTGGCTCAAAACAAAAAGAGCACACAAAAGCTAAGGATTTGACTTTTTAGAGTGAGAATGGATGACACATAATTAATTGCAATCTAAATACATATACCTCAGCAATCTGGCCACTGACATTTCCATACGTCAATTAATACGCAGTATGACTCTTGTGATGATAGGATGCTAAAATGTAATCATTCCAAACAGTAGTAGTAGGAGAGGTGTTTTAGTATGTTACTGTCAATAGTTATGTATTTATATAAATAGAAATCCCTCTTTCTATCTCTGCACATGCACTCATATATACACACACATATATCTATGAAGACCATACAACTACAGCAGAAATCTATTACACTGACTTCTTAGTGCCATTCTGCAAGAAATTATAACTTATATTGAGTGCAGAATATCTAATTTTACACAATAGCTGTGTCATGGTCTAACATCTTCCCTGTCTATAAGAGTTACCTTTCTTTTTTTCATACTTGTATGCAATTTGTAAGGTAATCTCCTTGAAAATAAGTCTTTCTCTGTAAAATAGTAAGAAAATTAATATAATGCTGGCACTAAAACTTTACTATGTAAGAGAGGACTTTTTTTGCCACTTGAGTTATTTTGACTGTATACATATCAAGCTAGTGCATAATGGTAGAAGAACAGATGTACTAGTTAAGTTATATAGTCACTATTCCCCTTGAAGAGTAGTCAGTAAAAGTGCTTAGGAAAAAGAGTTTCATAAAAACAGAACTATAGAGCATTTTCTTAGTATATTCTCTCATTTGCAGACAATCTGTGGCATTGAGATTTCCTGAGCCAGAGGCTGCATGCACATCTTTATGCTTAATGGCCCTTAATGGATTTTTTTTTCTAATCATTTGCCTAATTATTTTTTTAACTCATTTATCCTTTTGGCCTTCGCAACATCCTGTGGCCGTAAGTTCCACAATTTAATTATGTGCTATGTGAATAAGTACTTCCTTTTGACCCTGGATGCATTAGGAATCCTTTATCTCCATTTCTTCTTTTCTTTCTTTTTTTTTTTTTTTACCTTCTTTTTTGCTGATGCCTATGAAGCAGGAGCTGACTGCTTGGAAACTTTGTTCTTTAGACTTTTACATCAGTGATCCTTGAATCTGAAATGGCCCTTCTGATATTGGCATAAGCAAGCATATGGACCTTAAACTGTACATAAACACTGGCTGAAACCTGAAGCATTCAAGAAATATGTTCCTAGTCCAGCTTTTTTTTTTGTTTGTTGGTTTACCAGAATGTTCTCTTTCCTTTAGTTTTAGATACCATGGGTCCCTGATAAACTTTTGTGGTCTTACCTTTTATGAATCCAAACCTCTAGGGGCAGTGAAGAATGAAGGAATTCATAAATAAACACAAACAGCCACAACTAAACAAAAAACCCAAAAGATATTATAAGTTTGTAATAAAAACTTACAAAAAGACTAGATTTGACCTGAACAGAATGTGAGGAAAAGAAGATTAGTCTTCATGTTTCCTAAGTCAGATAAATTTGCTATGGCCACTGGTAGATCCAGCTTTATTCTGTCATTAGTTAATTTGGCCTAAAGAAATAAGGCATCTGAATATCAAGATTTGATCAACAAAAATAAGGAAGTAAACTTGTTTACTGGAAGAAGTGAAAGCAAACAGGAGTTTTGAATGAGTTTAAAACCATTCAGAATCAAGATGATTTTTTCTCTAAATAACTAAATGCGGATTTATGGCCATAGCTGAAGTGCTGCAGTCTAAAAACGTCAGCTTTCAAGTTTTGATTTAGTCTGACAGAGGTAGAAGAAATAAGGCAAAGAATAAATCTGACAAAATCTCTGAAGCTAAGGTTTTATTTCAGGCTAACTGAAAGGATCACTTGTGGATGATGTACCTTATTTTAATCTGACTGCTAGCTTTTTGTGCCAGTTTTATTTTAATTATTTTCTTTAGAGTTCACAGTCAAATATTCTTCCAATGGCCTTGAATCAGCCACTGCTGACCTGAAGACAATAAATAATAATATATAATGTGGATAATATCCTTCCTAGGGAAATTATCACAAATTATTTTGCACCCTGTTGAGCATATCATGACTCCTTGTGTGATACTTGGCAGTTCTCCACCTTCCAAATGCACTGCTTGGTCATTTCCTATATCCTGCAGGTTCTGACTTTGTCAGATTCTTTCTCTTCTTGTTTTGCCATCAGCATGGATATAAAATTCTATTTGTAATACTGAAGTTACTAAGTGATATTTCAGAACCTTAAGGGTAACCTTACAGTCAGCTGTTTAATACATTTTCCTGTAAATTCTTAAATTGGCTACATCACATCTTGGCTGTTCAACTACATGCCAGTTCAATACTTCATAGCAAAAGAAAAATGTAGGTTGTGCTTTAATAGGAAAGATAATACAGCTAGATTCTCTGATACAGTTATGAGATTGTTACGAGGCTGGATTTCAGCTAGCTAGGCCTGGTTGTAAAATATGTCTTCTTTTTTAATGAAAGAAATACACAATAAAGCTAGGAGAATATATATCAGATCAGATGCCTCCTGTGGTAAATGGTGACAGTCAGTGTGATTTGAATCTTGCTGTCTCATCTCCGACATGTTTTGAAACGACAGCTGGATCAACTGGTGATTATGATGACTCTTCAAAAGGAAAAAAGGGAATGTATCATGGAATTGTTTGGGTTGGAGGGGACCTTAAAGCTCATCCAGTTCCAACCCCTTGCTATGGGCAGGAACACCTTCCACTAGAGCAGGTTGCTCCAAGCCCTGTCCAGCCTGGCCTTGAACACTGCCAGGGATGGGGCAGCCACAGCTTCTCTGGGCAACCTGTGCCAGGGCTTCACCATCCTCATAGTGAAGATTTTTTTTCCGGATACGTAATCTAAATCACCTTTCTATCAGCTTTAAGCCATTCCCCTTTGGCCTATCCTTACACGTCCTTGTAAAAAGTGCCTCTCCAGATTACTTGTAGGCCCCCTTATATCAACATGAAAATAAATATTGTACCTGATTTGATATCACTAATAGGCTAGCAAGAATAATAGTCTGTTTTCTGGAATCAAAGGGTCCCTAGTGTCATGCCACATAAGAAGGCGAATGGTATGTTGAGGCATCTGCCTGCTTGCTTCCTCTTGCATGACCAGAGTTTCATAGCTCAGTCTTCCATTTCCTGGACATTTTGCTTCTTGTTTTTAGCATTTTGGAGCATGGGCATGCACATGGAATTCAGAATTAAAACCAAAGCAGCCTCAAGACATAGCTGACTGAAATGTTTATTTGCCTCAAAATGTATCTTATCATCATAGCCACACTTCAAGGAACAGATGATTCTTGCTTGAGAAAACAACATTATGAAAATCCTGAAGGGGCTCAGTCCTATGAGTTGTGCCGACTTCTTGAGTTGTGTTGTTTAGCCTAAGACATAAGGATACTGTTCCTTTTCTAGGAAATACCTCACAGTTTGCTATTTGAAACTGAAAGGTGATTCAAATATGAAAATATTAAAAATGGTAACATATTTTCTGTTTAAAATTCCCACTATAATGGACCTTACAGGTTTCTATGGGAGGTAAGAAATGTTAAGCAATATTGTCTTGCCTAGCTTTAAACACTTTAGCTTGTGACTGATTTTAGATGCCTGTTAAATACAAAACAATTCTCATCTAAATATTTTATTCAGCTAAGGAATAATTGATTTTGGGTTTGTCTTTAAGAGTTCAAAGTTTTCTAGAGTGTGTAGAGCTGATCTCTACCTCTTCTTTGCAGCCACCATTTCTACACCTATGCTTTGAGGGAGGCCAGGGTTTACCAAAGAAGTCTTTTGTCTCAGACTTGTTAAAAACTGGAAATAGTAGTCTGTATTGTTTTGAATGATTTGTACAAATAGCAATGGCTGTCACCACAGTATGTCAGAAATAGAGGAAAAATGCCCATGGAGAGTATCAGAAAGATAGGGTGCTCTCACAGGGGTCTCCTCAGGTTCTAGTGAGCTCTGCCAACACTCCAGTTCAGTTAGTTTTAGGGAAGGCAAGCTGTCAGTACCTGCTCTGACCTGCAGTGTTTGAGTCCTAGCTTCCCCTTGGGGTAAAAAACCCATGTGTGTAAACATACACACATCTATATATGTATATATGTGTATATATATGCATATACATGGGTATATACTATATATGTGTGTATACCTATACATATATATATATATGGATCTGTGTGTATATATATATGGGTGGGCAACAGCTACCTTGTAAGCTAATTGGAAAATAAGTCTTCTTACCATCTGGAATGAACTTAAATTTCTGGTCTCGTCTTGTTCTTTCCCACAATTTCTATTCATCTCCCCTTTAGTCTTGGTGTCATGGTTCAATCCTACTATATCAAATCTTCACATTTTTGCCTCTAGTAATAGTTTGGCATGTCTTATACTGTATACAGCTGACATGGAACATATGGTAGATTACTGAGCATGGAAGTAGTAGCTAGGGTTTCTACAGAGAAGCTTTCCATGCTATTACTCCGGCTATCACTAAACTTAAATAGCCAATGAATATTTAATTAAATACAATAATAAAATCAATTGCTCTCCCCAAAAAACTAGTGAAGTCCAAGTCAAACACTGTTCCCAGAGTTTGAACGTTTTGTTGCTTGGTTTTCTTAGAAGAACTGAAAAGCAACTAAGATCTACTCAATCAGTACTTTCTCTTAAGAGATTTTACTGATGCTGTGTGTTTGCTGTTTGGAAATAACCCTTTAGTTTCTTCTGACAAATATTGATTGATGGATAGGTAAAAGCATTCTATGCATATATAGAAATATTCTAGTAATACTTTAGTGTCAGAAATAGTGTGGCCAGCACGACTGGGGAAGTGATTGTCCCCCTGTACTCAGCACTGGTGAGGCTGCAATTTGAATACTGGGTTCAGTCTTGGGCCCCTCACTATGACAAAGTCATTGAGTAGCTGGAGCACATCTAAAGAGGGCAATGAAGCTGGTGAAGGGTCTAGAGAACAGGTCTTATGAGGAGCAACTCAGGGAAATGGTATTTTCACTGAAGAAAAGGAGACTCAGGGGAGACCTTACTGCTGTCTACAACTACCTGAAGAGGTTGTGCCAAGGTGGGTGTCAGTCTCTTCTCTCATGTAACAAGTAATAAGAAAAGATGAAATGGCCTCAGTTTGTGCCAGGGGACGTTTAAATTGGATATTAGGAAAAATTTCCTCACTGAAAGAGTAACCAAGCATTGGACTAGGCTGCCCAGGGAAGTGGTTGAATCATCATCCCTGCCTTCTGAGACCCACCAGATTTCAGATCCCCCTGTTCAAACATGCCTCAGGCACTTGGACAAAATGTGCTTCTCTGCACTGTCATTAGGTGTCTTCAGCACCACAGACCCAATAACTACTCCTCCTCAGAAGGGGCAGAAAAGTAAGGCAGTGAGTTCTGGATATATTTGCCTTAAATTGGTGCTCTTCTCACAGATTACACTGGAGTAAGCTCACAAACATAGCTGATGAAAACTGTGAACATATACTCATCCATCACCATGGGAAAAAATAGAATCTAGGTCTAGACTCAATCCTGTTTCACTCTGGTATGCACTTAAGTAAAAATTGAACCCATCCCACACTTTTTGAACAATTTGTAGTACAAACTCATATTTGTTTGTTTTATTTTTGAAGTAATCTTTTACTGCACTTATGCAAAACTTTGACCCCGGTTCTCCCTTAGAACATCACTGTTGTGGGATGCAAGATCAGCTAGAATTTCAGGCACAGGAAAGGGTCACATAGCATAACTAATTATACTTTTATGGAAGACAACAGAAGTTCACCAATTTAAGCCTGCCATGCAACCACATTTAAATGTTGAATACCCACTTGCACCACAACGCATTATTGCCTATACACCTTTAAAATCTAAGCATAAAAATTGCTTAGAGAAATGCACAGCACAATCAGCACATTCTCAGTTGTGTTTCCTCCACATTTCAAAGTTATTACCAGTAAACTGTGTGATGAATTTGATGATTGCTTTGTTGTCAGCAGTGTTTGTTCTTCAGAATGGATTTTCTGATCTTTTTAGCTGTTATCTTTAGGTCTTCTATGAGAGCATTTTTTCATTCTTCCCTCGTGTTCTCAATCAGTTCAGTCTTTATGTAACTCCTTTTCCGTAGTTTTCCACTTCTCCATTACAAGTATTTATTGCTAGCTGGGTCTGCAACCAGAAAACATGATGCTTCAGAACTGTTTAGCATAAGTATTCCATGTTAAAACCTTTGTTGCCCCCTCCTTATGCTGAAGAAGACTACACAAGGTTTTTCCTTCTCTACATGTCTGCTTAAAATGATTCATGATGGTCTTAAAATTTCACCTTTTAAATGCTAATTTTGCTTCCTTTATGACAGTCTGTGGCAGCTAAGGAGATTTAAGTTTTCTATCTTTGCTTTTTACCACTCTGTGAAAATACAGATTCTTAGAAAGCCAGATTTGACCATATCTACCCTTTGGATTGGTAAGGGAGCATTTGCATAATGTTATTTTTCATGAGGTTATAGAAGCACAAGTCTGGTTTTGGCAGGAAATTTGCCATGTTCTCTGCTTTCAGTAGGTACACTAGAGTAAACATAAAAAACCCACGATTCGCAGTCATAGTTTACAATGCTGGGAGAAATAGTATTCACTGCACAGACTGAATTTCCTGGTCTGACATCAATCTTAAAAATTGGAGGAAATTCACATTAAAACATATGGAGCTATTGATGCGCTGCAAAGAACTGAATGCTAGATGATAACAGGATGTAAATATGATCAGGAAAGCTGCAGCCACAACCAGCTCTTCTCTATTCTTATTCAAAATATGACAATGGTTAGGCTGTGTGGGATAGCTACATGTCCAGTTGTCATTTTCTCTCACTTAAATCTACTTGATCAAACAAGGAGAACTAAATGCAAACTGGCAGTCACTCTTCCTTGTAGGAAGCAAGTTGATATTAGCTCCATGTGTAGTGGATGCGTAGCTAATGCAGTAAATATGGTTCTTAAATTTTCTATATATAAAAATGAAAACTGCACATATTTCTTAACATTTTTTCCCCCCTGCATTTCACAAGGAAGGATTTATTCTGGATTCCACATTGGAAAAGCAGACAATTCCTGTAAGTGATTCTGAAGATTTTTAGATGCTTGTTTATCAGCATAAAGGATTAGAAGCTTTGTGAATAAATATAAAACTCCTGCAATTCAGACACAGCTTTTTAACTTCAGAAATCCTCTTGTGGTAGCTTCTCAAACTAATATACTTATAATCAGCAGACCTATGATGTTTTATAAATACCATTAAGCATATTAATCAGCAAGCTTTTGTGATTTCATTCAAATCAAGTCCATGAGGATTACTCTCACTTTTTAAAGTCAATCCTTTCCCTCCACCACCACCACCCCTCCCATAGTGTTTTAGGGGGCGTCTACTTAGTTCATTTCTCCAGGGCTTTATAACACCTTCCTCTACACTTATAAGCAACAAAGGAAAGACAACAGAGATTGAGGAAAAAAGCGAGATGGGTGCTCAATAATACTGTAGCTGTTTCAGTCAGATCTTTTGTGGCAGAATGGAATATCTTGTTCCACATAAACTGAATTACTCAGCATTTGTGTAAACTAACCTTATACCCCTTCCTTCAAGTTTATCCAGACACTGGTCATACCTCAGTTAAATTAGGGTGGGGGTTTCTATGTAATGTGATGCAGTGCAATATTAAGTGCACGCAAATATTTGGCTAGACAAACATCTGCATTTTCACTTCTGAAATCAATCACAGTCTGAAAAATGCTGGAAATGAATGAACCAATGTATATCAGCAAAGTTTCTACAGTCATTTAATGAACAGTGCCTGCTTTGTTAGGTGCAGACTGAATATTCACTCAGATAAAAAAGAACCTAGGCTAAAGGATATCTAGCCCTCTCACGTTTTTCTGCTATTTACCACTTGGTAGAACAACACCTTTCTCAGCAGACATTCCTTGTGAGAGAAGACAACCTTGTCAGTGCTAGAAAATAATTAAGCAGTTGAGGTTATTCGGGAAAATCTGAAGTGAAAAGTTGCCCTCTATGTTCTAAAAGCACATGGAGAAGCACCAGTTAGGGGCAAGCATAGTCACAGTAACTACCGAACAGGCAGGATACATACTGCTAATGGATTCATCTTTCTCTTCCTTTCTCTCCTTTCATATGAGAAGTTTAATTCCATAGGGCGTGAAGTTTCATTCTATAGTGTGTATGATATAACCACACCTATCTCAGAAGCTAGTCAGCAGCACTAACGTTCACAAGTTGCTTCCCATAGTAACAGTCTCTTGCCATGCTGAGCTGGTATCTTTATTGGAGGTGTATAGCTCAGGTGGGAACTGGTAGCTCTACTGTACCCAGGACACACCATTTTATTTGGGTTAGCTCACTATGTTCTTTATTCTCTCATCAAACTGATACTCAGAGTTTTGAGGGCTTTTGTCTCCCCTTGTAAAGCATTTTAGGATTTTCTGTCTCAAAAGGCTGCCCCTGATTAGCTCAATGGATTTGGAATAAGGCTGTTTTGCTGCTTTCTCTAAATGTTGTCACTGCAAACCCAGCTGAAGTAAAAGCACTTGTCAGCTTGGCGCATTGTATGTATTTAGCCACTAACTGGAACAGTATAGCTTTTTTGTCCTCTTTTGAAAATCCAACAGACCTTGATTCTGCACATAAAAGCTCTGGCAACAAGCCCACGGATCTCTCTTCTAAGTGTATGCCACGAGTTTGAGTTAAAAATTTAAACAGAAAAGATTTGGGGCAATATGGATAAAAATTCTGTCGTCTCTTTTGGCCAACTTTAAAACCCTTTATGATATCATAATCTCTAAAATATATGCAATACTCTTCATGCTTGCCTTTCCTTTAGCAGCTGCTCTTGGTAACAAAACAAAGAAAATAGCTCTTTGGAAAAGCCTTCTCTCTTAGAAAAAAAAGAAACCTTTCCCCGCTCCTCTTTAAAGACCATGTGTTCGATATCTAATTCTGTTTACATGGGTCACTAATCATTATGGTTTTGTATTGTCCTGTCCAGCTCTGTGGAAGGTCTCGAAGCAGTTAGCCATTGCAGGGAGGTGGTGTGCCATTCGCCTGGCAGTGTTTCCCTTTGTTTCGGGAACCGCAGTGCTTACAGTGCTGCACCAGCAACTATCACCGCCCCCCCCAAACCATCCCTTCCATTCTTACCTTTGCTAACAGTTGCAACTACCGTGCCGAGGTTTTAATTAAAGAGATGATGGGATTGAAAGTCAGCTTCAGATGTGGCCAGTGAGTAATTTGAAGGATTACAAAGAGATGTTGCTTGTTTAAAGGTAGGAGGGAAAAGGAGTTGATAATCTGGATGCCTTAGAGATAAGAATTACAGGGTGAAAGTTCAGCAAATTTTCTTCAGAAACTTAATTACTGGAAAGAAAGTAGGTTTTCCTGTGTATAATTTTCTCATCTGAAAGTCAGTTTCTTCACTCTTGCTTTTCATTTCTACAAATGGCTTAATTATACAGGTGGGGTTATTTCTTCTCCTTGCTGTATTTGAATATATAGGCATGTTCATAGCTGAGAATTTTCCTTAGTTGTAATTAGTCTATAATACCATTTCCCAAGTGGATGGTAGAGAGCTGTTCATCTACACATGTACACTCAGGAAAAACAGTGTAGAATCATACAGAAACACATTTTTTCTTTCTGTTTAATGCAGAAGTGTAGTACTCAATATAATTAATGGGGTATTTCGGTTTAATAGACAATGCTGCTAGGTTTTAACACTTCAATATGTTTCAAAGGAGATCCTGGGAAAAAAAAAATCGTTTACTTAAATAGCTTACATGGCAGGCAAGTATATGAGAGTCAATGGAAATCAATGCAAAAAGAGACATTTCTACTACCAGGCTTTTGAAAGAGATGTATAGACAAGGTTGTTAATTGGCTTTCAATGGAATAATTTTCAGTGGAGTTCAGAATTATTCAGTTGTATGTATTCTCACTCCACTGTATTTTCCCTCTAACTTCCAAACAGTCCACTTTCCATGGAGCATTTATGGAAGAATAATATTAATTTGCAACTTTCTGGCAGGTCAAGCTTGATTTCTCTAATACCAAGTGGCTTTGTAGTTTTAGTGTCACTTGAATTGCCCCAAATTTTCCCAAACAGATATATTGCAAGCAAATATTAGGAAATAATTGATATTTTCTATTCTCCAGCTCAAAAATATTTTAACAGTCTTAATTTTTCAGGGTAGTTTTCAATATGCTGCTTCTGAAGTTGTTGTTTGCTTCCTTTTCAAATATCTCGTGGGAATAAGCCCTGGTATGCGTGTGTCTCCCCTTGCGCCCGTTCCTCCCCGATCAAAGTTAATTATAATTAAACCCTGACTATAAAAAGGAAAAGACATCTGTCTGAGGACATCATCGCAATATTCTGAAGTTTGGTCAACATTTTGTTGCACACACTACTCACTGACTGGATTTGGTAATGTTCTACTTAGACAGGGAACTAAATTACCATGGAATATAACGCACTTTGATTGTGCTACAGGGGTTATGCCTGCTTTGAACACAGTTTAGATTAAGTGGCAGAATGGTGTAGGTAGGGGTGCCTAAAATATATCTGCCAACTCTAGGCATGTCAGTTTAACCTCCATTACCCTGACAACCTTGTGCATGCTATATATAACTACAGTGTGGGATAGCAAGTCCTGCAGCAGGGGAAAGTTTTTCACTGGAAACAATCCTGTGAAAGCTTTTGGGAAGACAAGCTGGGAACAGACCTAGATAGAAGCGAGGCTGACTAAAAGCCAAGTTAAAAGCCAGAAAAGATACCCAAACTTAGAAGAATGCTTCATCCCTCAAATACTGTGGTGTAAAGACTATAAATTTCAGATAACAGAATGAATTTTAAGCCTATGAACAAGCACCACCCCAAATTTGGGAACATAGAAGTAGTTTTGGGGTGCTATCTTGAATTATGTCCAGCCCACTTACAAACAGGTGAAATTAATCTTTTTTATAACAAAATATGAGGACAATAATGTAAATAATAATTACAATATAATAACACTGTTAACTTGAAACTATGTTCAGATGTTGAATATTAAGAAAACAGGAGTGGGGCTTTACATCCAGTTGCCTTTCTGAGTCAGCGGACTCATTTAACCCAGTTTCCTCTCTTGAGCAGTAACTGATCAAGGTACTCCCAGAAGCAGTTTGAAGCAAGTCAAACTAAGTTCCTGTGCCAACATAACCTTCCAACAGTCAGTAGCATCAGAACTTCCTACTCCAAATCATAATCTGGATGGTCATGTTTGTCTGCCATCAGTATATCTGTTCTTTATGAATTTATCTAAGTGTGTTGTGGTGTTTTGCATTTTGAACATCAGATGGCCATTAGATTCACGTTGCTGTCTGAAAAAAATTATTTCCTTTTATTTGCTTTTGAACCTTTAATTTTATTTTTTAACTTGGCCTCTAATTATTGTGTTGTGAAAAATGGTTCTTGATTGATCTGCTTCACATTATTTATGATTTCCTTTTTCCTTATTTCGAGTACAGTTGCCTCTGTATTAATTGGGGACTATCTAGTTTCTTCATTACAGAACTTATTCTGTACCCCCTGCTCACACTTGTCAGCATTCTGTTTTTATTACTTGTACTGTATAATTTTTTCAGACAGCATAGCCAGAACTGCATAGAGTAATTACAGTTGGGCACACACCAAAGATCTATAAGCAATTTAATACATCTTTGTTTATACCCAGACTCCTTTCCCAATAACTCCCAACAATCTGTTCACCACCCTGACTGCTATTGATACCAGCTAAATAATACAGACTTGTATATGTTTGGGCTTTTTTTTATTAGCCTTAATTCATATTTATTGACAGTGAATTGTAATTGCTATGTTAACTACAGCTGGCTAAATCCATTTGATCTTTTTGGAATCTTCTTCAGTTTTTCATACGTAGTTTCAACTTTGACCGCGATGAATAATTGTGCATCATCTGCATACTTTGGCATCTTTCTGCTAGTTATTTTTTCATGGTATGTGAATGGAATGGAATAAAGCATATGGAATGAAATGAATGAGACAGATAACCACAACAAGGAGAAGGTGATGGCTATTAGACATGAACACTTCTTTCTGAAGCAGTCGTCTTAAATTACCACTTGCAAAGCCCATTAGCATACCATATTTTCTTGTCTATGTTTAAGAGGAGTGTAGTTCTGAGGAGTTACTTATTGTGGGAATAGGGACTTTACAGAATTAGATTCTAAGCTTTATTTTCAGCTTGAAAACGTGGCATAAAAGAAACTGCTACCTAGAAAAACAGAGGATCAGGCCTGTAATGGATGATCTTAAAATAGTAGTATATACTGCAGCTCATTCAAGATTGCTGTTTATGTTATGCCATTCCCAGGGATTATTTGGGTTTATGATCATTCCTTTGTTACCCCATGAAGGCATTTCTGTGCTGTGCTAACATCTAAGAAAAGAGAAACTGAAATGGATAAATTTGTGTTTCCAGGTCTAATAGATTATATTTTCTTCTATTTATCAATTCTCTTTGAAGGCAGTCTGCATTGTTCCAATAATGACCTTTCCTAATGTGTTCCTTATAGATCCATCCTTATAGATGGTATTATTTACCTTTGCAAATGGGGTTTCTACATTCTGCTAATATTTTAGGAACACAATAACTTTCCAGGAATTGCATCTCTCCCCAGAATGTATGCTTATGTTCTTTCAGGCTGTGTGGAAAGAAGAGATGACTTCACTTCTTCAGATAGTCCTGTTCTTTATGTATAAAGAGTATAGGAATACTAATACTGGCTCAGACCCAAGTTCCTTCTCTTCTGGCAATACCCTATGTAAAATACTTTTAAGAAGCATTATAATAACCTAACAGATGGCTTGTGTAGGATAATCTGACACTGTAGACTTATATTAAAGGTTGTTTTAAACCCAGGAGTGTAATTTATTTCCATGGGTTTATTACTATTATTTATCTTAAACAAATATTATTCTCTGCATAGGTGTCTCTGAATCTTGTATTCCTGATGTTGGCAGCAGTCAGTTCTTCAGTCAGACAATATGTCTTTATGAAAAAATATTCTATTTTCTTTTATTTTATTCTTATGCTACCAAGTGAGAAACTTTATGTCATCATTATTTCATACACGATTACTGACAGCTGTTATTCCTCTTCTCTCAGCAGTAAACAATCTCACACCTTTTCAGTTCTGACATGTCTTCCAGATTCATGATCATTCTTATAATTTTTCTCTAAGTTCATGATCTATCCCTAAATAACTGGCTTTAGAAAGTTTCCAGATACATTTTAACTACTACTGGCAAATACAAAATTGCTTTTCTGTCCTCCGTGTTCACATCTTCCTATCCCTGGCACACCTCTAAGCAGTGTTAAATGAAGCTGAAAGCATGTGAAAAAGAATAGCTGTTGGGAATTAGGAGGCCTAAGTTTTAGTACTTCCTGTTGATCAAATAATGGATTTTTGTATATCCTTAACTGTAGAATGGGTATAATAGTAGTTCTTTGCTCACAGAATAGCAAATATAGGCACAAGAACTCAAATGATCTAAATACCTCAGGAAATCTTCTCAAATATCTGATGTTACAGACGTGTAGATTATCTGTATTCAGACAGCCCAGAGGCTTGAACCTAATTGTTTCCTGAGAAAATACAAAATACAATAGATTTGACACGTAAAATTTCCAAGTATGTGACTATGTTCCCTTCATTACCAGCATATATGAAAAAAACCGCTTTGAAATTAAAATAGGAGAAATAATAATTCCACCTGACAATAATAGCTGAAGCATTAAGATTATCGCAGGAAGACTAGCTAGACAATAAAATACTGGCCTCTTTCTTACCTCATAGGAGCTTCTTCAAAAGGAAGTAATAGATAATGAAGTTATAAACAGGAGCTTTTGTTGTGAAGAGCTTTTGGTTTAAAAAGCCCCCAAAACCTTCATTCATTGTTCGTGTAATACCTAAAGGATGCTGTTTATTCTCCTCACAGATTTTAAGGGTGCTCCACACTTTCTCTTAAGTGTATCTCCAGGCCTCACAGCACTGCTGTACTAGAATTGTCACTGAGCATTTGTTACTTAGCCTTTTTTTGACCAGCTCACAGTCTATGATCTTGTTGTACTTTGGGAAACACAGGTTTCAGTAAAAATGCATGAAGATGAGTAGGTTACAACTTAGACAAAATAAAAATACAGTGTTTTTTCTTGCAGATGTGCAGCACACCTGGAAAGACAGAATTCTGTTCCTCTGCTGCAATCATAACTGATATGTCTCCCATATTGGTTTGATTAATCAGTCAATATTGTTTTAATATAGCAACTATTTACCATATAGAAAAAGGTCGCCTTTGTGGTTTGTTTGGAGTGTTCAGGTTTTTTTCATGGACAGCCAGATTAGATTTTATAATTTTCCCTTTATTATGGGATTTTAATTGTCATCCTTTGACTTGGTCTCTTCGCTTAACCTAGTCTGGTTCTTTTTGACTAGAAATGTCATTGCAACTCTTCTGAGTGCTTACTGTCTTAAACTCTAAACCAGATTCATTCTCATACCTCTGCATGTGTTTTCATTTCATCTTCAGATGTTGTTCAAAATCCCAGCAACAGTTTTCAGACTTGCTTTATCCAAATCTGAAAAGCTGCTTCTCTTGGTTTGTAAAAAGCAGTGTCCATTAATGTTAAGCAGATATACCTGATGCTATTTTTTTCAGAAACATCAGCAACATTTTCACAATGCCTTTATCTCAGTGTCTTTATCTCTCCATTGTTTTCTCCCTGGCTCTTCCCTTTACACTAGCTGAGTCTAAGTTAAACTTGGTCAAAGTTGGCCAATCTGTAGCAAGAAAATGCACTTTTGACTAGATCTCAGTAGTAGGGTGACTTAGTCTGTAGACAGAAGAAGTGGAAATTTGGGTGTGTCTTTGTGATGCCTGTGAATTCTCCTTAGTTTTGGATGTGGCAGATTAGATTTACCATTTTGTCTTTTCTTTCCTTATTAAGCCTTCACAAAAGTCCCTGCACTGAACAGCATTTTATCTAATTTTGATCTTTGTTTTCAAATTAATAGACATGGTTATCAAAAAGAATGAGTTCTATAAGGTACTTTCTAACACTTCAACAAGGCCAAGCTTCTACCAGCTGTAGGTAAGTGTAAAAGACTGATCTTTGAAAGGCAAAAGCAGCTGAAAACCAGGGCCTTTATATTAGAATTACTTACCCAGGCTTAGCTATAGCTCGTATTGTGTGACTCAGCTATAATTCTATTTCCAGTAAGACACTGCAGGGAGTATATTTCCAAGCAATTATTATACTTGGGTGATTAAAGTAATTCTAGATATGACCTTGTCTCATATAACACCGCCAGAGGCATGTTATAATCTTATGGAAGTATATTGCTTGTCTTGTCTCATTGTTTAATTATAAAATATACACAGTAAATATTCTGGAGATAGGAAATGAAACTCATGGAACCGATACTGAAAACCCATCAAGAATTAGATTATAAAATAAAGTGTAAAGTATGACTCCTTATTTTGCCACAACTTCATCTTCAATTTTATAACAAAATAAGCAAATCAGCAGTTGCAATCATAGAGCTACTTATTTTGGAACACACAAATGGAAAGATCATTATATCACACAAAAATATGCCTTTTCTCTCTTCTTGTTACTTTCTTCCTGTGTTACTGGAGGCTTTTCATATTAATGTAAAGCAGTTCAATCAGTAATCTGTGGTCTTCTTCAAAGATGTTTTTTCTCTGTATAGCAAAACTTAAATCTGATTTGGAACAGGTACATTAAATTCAACTCTATTTCCTTCTAGGCTTTTTCTGACATGCACAGAACTGAGATGCAAAGTAACTCTCTTAAAGGGGGAAAAAAGAAACCAACAGGTTTATGTAGCCATAGATAGGATAGTTTTGTTGCTAGGTTTTTTCATTCTGAGGATAAGAATATTATCCAAATTCAGTGGCAGGGAAAAAAGAAAAAGAACTGAATCCTGAAGGAAACACATGAACTTATAATCACTTCTGCCTTTGTAGAAAACATGTATGCAAGAAATTTCAATTATGACATAGTAAAATCAATAGTTATAGAAGTATTTTTGGGCCTGATCAAAAGCTGACTGAAATAAACAAAGCTACCATGGGTTAGTGCAATTCAGACACAAAATATTGTGAGTTTATTTAGCAATATAAAAATATAAATTGCCACTATTACTTTTAATATAGCATTCTACAAGATTTTGACTCTATAGTTATATTTCATTTAAAATTGTTAAATAAGGCAAGAATTTGCCTACATAGAACTTAGATATTAATAATTGATGTCCAGGGCATTTTCTAGGGATTAATAACCAGCTGGGAAAGCTGATGGCCTGAGGCAAAGCCAAGGGCCATTACCCCCTGGCTGGTTATTAAATCCCCAGGAAATTACCAATGCCAAGGTCACGATTGCTATTACAATCCTTTTTTTTTTCCAAAAAAAACCCCAAAACCTTGCTTCATTTTATTTCTTCCTTTTCAATAACTTATTTAAAAATACCATATGTAAGGTGAATTAAATGTCATTGCTGTTTGGACATTCCTGTGGATCTAACACAAAATCCTTCAATATCAACAGAAAGTCTTCTATTTTTTCTGCTAGCCTGTGGATCTGATTTGAGTATCTAGTACATTTTCAAGGTTAATTCGTACTAAAGAAAAAAAAAAACCCAACCCCTTTCATTTTAAGTTAGGAAGAAAAATGGCAAACCCCAATATTGGTTGGAAAAATGGTAGATAAGAAATGTTAAATTGTATCATTTATACTGTAAAATGATAGGCAATATGTTATAGTCAAATGCCTACTCAGGCCATTACTGTGCCTTGTGTGCAAAATGATACATTTAATTGCAATTGGATGTGATTTGCACAACAGCACACAGCACTAAAGTATACGATAGTCAGAAAGAGAATGCAGTCAGTACCCTATATGCAAATGCTAGCATGCTATTAAGGAAATCAGCCACTTGGTAAAACAAGTCTGGCATCAGACAATGAAGGGGGAAACAGTCATATTTTATTGTCAGTAGAAGTTGTGAAAGCATGCATATTAGATTAGAACTAACCTAATTAGAGATATGGGTGGTTTGCAGTATGGCGAGGAGAACAGGCGTTAATTTGTGTCATGCTACGCCATGCCACTGCCACTTGAAATTCCATTGGGCAATATTAATTCAAACAGAGGTCTAGGCTGCTAATAAATGAGGTAAATTGAGTCAATTACTAATTTCATGCTTTTCTGATTTTTGGTTTGGATAGATAATATCCACAATTTAATGCACTGTCCTCTAGAGATCTTTGCCGCTTATGAAGAACATGTGTTCATAGAATTACTTATACTATTCATTCTGATAAATATTGCTACTATACACAGAGCAACAGGGCGACGGAGAGGAAAGGAGCCAGTTTTTGTCTGCCTTTTCCTCTTGATTGAAATCTTTCATTAATTGTTGTATGGCTTTCTTGCCTTCAGGCAGATCTTTACCTTCCTTGTCATTTCTCTTTCTCATTCGGTGGCACAACAGTCTTCATTCATACAACCACACTGTCACTTCCCTATCAATATCTTATCACTGCTTTAAGCAGTTGGGAAAAATATTTTGTACCAGTGAAGGCAGAAAGGAGAGACTTTTACAACCCTCTCTTGCAGGGGAGACCCCAAAGCTGGTCCTGAATACCGTCATCAAATGTACCTTTTCTTGATTGCTCCCTTTTCTTTTGAGACAGCTTTTAGTAAAGCACTGGCTTTGCCACTAGGCTCTTGCTTCACTCCAACCTGTGACTGATAAGGCAGGAACCATCCTGTCAACTCCAGCAGCTCACCTACTACACAGCCCAATGCGCACTCTCTGATCCACTAGCTCACTTTCAAGTATTGGATGCACTCCCAGAAAGTCCACTTCTAATTGAGTCTCTCCTAGTATATCAGTGTAATGTAAACCCCAGTACCTCTGTTCAGGAAAGACAAAGCAAAACAAGCATGATGGAGGGATTTTGATCTCTCTGGCAGAATTCTTTGCCTGCTTTGCTATATCTTCTTACTGAAATGGCATGTTATTTATCCTTGGGAGCTGAATTCACCACCTTTTAGTTCAAGATGTATGTCACATACGGTAATTTCTTTCCCTTTCTCATAAATGCATGTCACTCACTTATAAAAGTTCAAATAAATTACAAGGACATAATGATGCAGTCTCCCCACCCAAATAAATAAATAAATAAATAAATAACACACACACACCCCCACACCCCCCCATATAAACTACTTAAAATGGAATGGTACTGGGGAGAAATAACAGTATAGAAAATACATGTATCAATCTTCCTTCTTGGTTCTATGGAGCAAGCTCAGTATTTCTCCTTCCCTTTTACCTTTCTATCTTAAAATTTAAATTTAGATCTAAATTTACAGAAGTGACTTCAAAAAGATTATTTTACAGGTTGATCTTTGCCTATTGTTATATCTTCCTCAGTAGGATATGTTCTAATCTGGTTTTAGCATGTAGAATTAGAATCATAGAATCTACTAAGTTGGAAAAGACCTGTAAGGTCTTTTAAAGTTTTGATGTCCTAAGCAGAGAATTAATTCTGAGTGATAATGAGGGTAAATTAGATTGAAGAAACCTTCTATACATACACAAATATTGTGGTAATCAGGCTGATGGAAAAGGAAATACAGAAAACTGTAGAGGCAGCTAAATGACAGTTAAATGATCTGAAGCCACAATCCTATCCATCAGTACAGGTCATTGAGTGAATTTTATTTTTCACACTACTCTTTGTCTGGATATGTAAAATGAGTATTCATGACTACATTCTGAGGAGAGGTTTAAGTTCCTACATCTTATGGACATAAATACAGATATCAAGGCTATAAATCTATTCCTTTCAACCAGAACTTGAGTCTATTGAATGTAGCTATTTCATGACTGCAGACTTATTTTGATGGAGCTTTTCATCTCTATTTTTCCGTAAAAAAGTAATAAAGAATTGCTTCCTAGAATACTGTCTTTATTCTGAATATAATGGAGAAATGCGTAAGTTAGTCAATCCCTATCAATATTTAGTGTTGTCTCACTTTCAGTAGTGAGTCTTTTCAGTAGTAGTCTTTACTTTCAAACTGCTTCCACAGAATTCAAACCCACCGTTTTAAACCAATGTATTAATTTGTTTTAGTACTATCATTTCCTTTATGATTTACTAAAGTACACTGTATAAAACATATTTTTACAGAATGGCACAGGACTGTCTCTACACTTTTTTTTTCCAAAACATTTTTCAATGCAGAAATTGAAGGTAAGGGACGAAAAAAGTCGCTTGACATTTAGGTGAACTATTAGTTCTCAAATCCAAATAAAAATTAACATGGCAACTTATAAATATTAACACTAACCTATTAGCATGTATAGCATGAATATCTTGACAACTACTCACTCTCTAAGTTGATAAATCAACAATGAATGTATCATTCTGCAGAACACTGTAAGCCTTTAAGTGCAGAGGAGAGACACTGGAACTGAATTATGAAACAGACTGGTTCTCTGCTAGATTTGTACTTTGCATGTTTGTGAGGATATTAACCCCAGGATGAGAGTTGTGTGCCCCCTAATTACACACTCAGGTTATTTTGAAAAGCTTTTAATCAGACTTTCACATAACAGTGAACATGAAAAACATACAGATAAAAAGGGGCCATGCCTTTGAATTTACATGGGCAAATAGTACTTTCAAGCCTTCAGCAGTAATTTTTCTGTTGACATTGCAGATGTGAGGTTTATGCCATCTGGGTCAATAACCTCCTTGTTTCAAGAAAAATGGCTTCTTTTTCTGGAATGTTTAACAGACAGTGGAGGAGATTAAACAGAAGATCTTACATGATCTTTTCATTTGCATGTTAAGAAGAGATGGACAGGGTGCATATAGAATTATATTTGTAGACTTTTTTGCCAAAGCTTATCATTGCAATAGAAATCTGAATAGAAATTACTTTTCCATTACCATCACTCACCATTTTATTCAGGTTTAGCAGGATAAAGTGTTGACTTAAGCTTTTTCAATTAATTAAAAGTATTAAGGAGAAGATAAATACAATGGGTACAAATCCATTTTACTGTTGACATTATTGTCTTACTAGCTCAGTAGGAAATATTCTCCTACCGTGGAGGAAAAACTCCTGCCTGCCTGCAGGAGTCCTCAGAAGAAATTCTGGTTCCACTGAAATGAAGAGAAACACTCCCTTGGTGTCAGTGGGAACAGGACTGCATCCTGGTGTTTGACACCATGGATGCTAATTTTAATCCTGTGGGGAAATGTATTCCCCAGTTTCCTCAAAGCAGACCTTTGCAGTATTTATTATACACTGACTGCTCTCTAAGACAGCACTAAATCTTTCTGCTGATTCTGAGTGCAAATAAAATCTAGGTGAGGAATCATGAAGGCTGCCATCTTTGTCTTCTGTACCTTACAAGACTAACTTTCTTAGTATTTTGGCCAGTTTTGATAGACATTGAGTATTTTTATTAAATGAATCATATTTTTTACAAAAAGATTCACTGTAAGATGTCACAGTTACTGGAATTCTAAGGACACAAATTTATCACCTATTCAAGAAAAAAACTAATAGGCATGACCACCAAATAGATGTCATTTTTATTTGAGAAGCTTTAGACTTATAACCAGCAATTTGATGGTTTGAAGGGCAAATGTAGCTTTAATATCACATCTTAAGAGGTAGGAATTTAGAAATGTGACTTTTGGTAGACTTAAATTATGTGGTGCATGGTTATTTGCTGCAGACTAAAATAAGACTTTTCTCTCTAGAGTGAGAGATATTGAAACTCTAGCAATGGTACGTCAACAGCTGTTGCCGTCAGGCTCCTAGTGGAGTATTCGCAAAGGAGTAAAAGTGCAACATTTAGTGAACAGTGACTTGAAAAGCTACCTGGTAAACTGCAACCCACTGTTTAAGCAAAAGATAAAAAACTTTTTAAATATAACATAAATATCTATAATACATGCTGTCCATCTACAATTTTTCTTGTCTTGGAAAGTAGGTGTCTTTGCTCTGGAGGAACACTGGTCTGCCCAGCAAATATGTTAAGGACTAAACTTTTAAAATATCATAGAATCATAGAATGGTTGGGGTCCAAAGATCTTCTGATCCGATCCCTCTGCCATGGACAGGGAACATCTTCCACTGAGTAAGGTTGCTTATATTGGCTTGTACTTGATGTGGAGGTGCTGCATGTAAGACATAAAGTATGTGTACAGATGCCTTTCTCTGACCAGAATAAGAATGAAAAAGCTGTATAAAAAAGTAAATAAATAAAATATTATTAGCAGTATTGGCTACTTCTATTGGTTTAGTCAGTACTTGGGACACACATAAGTAGTCTTTAAACTTTACCAAAGCCCTTAGGGATGAAAAGAGAACTTTCATCCTTTCTACTAACTAAAAGACAAACCAGTTGTCCAGTAGACCTAGTGATATGAGTCATATCTTTAACTCAGACAGATTTGTGGACAGCCTGGATATGCAGATGGCCCTGGCATATGATTATGAAAGTGATGTAAATCATTTCTTATTGAAATGTGGCATCCCAGGCTGTTGCCATTTAATTGTTCGGTTTACAAAAAGTAATTGACAGTAAAAAAATTCGAACTACTGGCATGATTAATCTGTGAGGTGTTGCTTGTTTGTCAGCTGCAGATTGTTTCAACAGCTAACTTCTATCCCAGAAGGTCACATACTGTTTCACCACCTCATTTCACATGTTTCTGTCAGTTCTGGTATCTTCACGGGTTTTGTGGTTTGCATTATTCTCTTCTATCTTTCTGACCCAAAGCCAATAAAATATTTAAACTTCCTACTCATACTGAAATAATATTTATTTTACTTAATCTGGGCCTCTTTGCTTTCCTGGAATGGCAAGTCAAAATAATTTTGTAACACTCTCTACGCAATACATAGAGGCAGGTTTGAAAATCTCTATTTATCTACAGGCTGGGAATCACACTATAAAGCAGGAGAAAAAGAAAAAACACATTAGTAATATCTTACTACCATAGCAAAAGCAAGGTAAGTAGATCTGTGCACACTGGAGAGTAGTCTGTACTATGAACTAGAAAATCTACCTTTTCCAGAAAACATAAGGCTGTATACTTCTCTCCCATACTTCCGGTTGCAATTTCTCTCTTAAAGGATTCTTTTTTTCTGATTGGGAAGTAGGTAGTATTTTCTTGTATGTTTATACCATGCATATTCTACATATAATAATCATAATCCAGCTATGCTATATGTCTTTGTATTAAGTGACACAAAAGAACGTATTTGCTTAATTGTAAGTCACAACTGGATCATAAAGAATATTCTGGCTAACATGCATTTAGTGTGCAGTGGACATAAAAGTATATGATGCAATTAATTAGGAACGTATTGGAAATATCTTTGTGACTGGTGGATTTAAAAAGGCAATGAAAAGATTAGCTCCTTGGTCAAGCATCTTAACTTAATGACAAATGTTGCAATGGGTCAGTATTAAATACTCCAGCAAGCACTACTAACATTCAGGCTGGTAGTGTGAGAAAAATGGTTTAGATGCCTTTAAAAAATACAGTTGGTCAGGCTGCAGGAAAGTGAGGCCTGAGAGAAACAAAGCACAAGGAAACAGGAGTAAAAATGATGTTTTAGCTTTTCTATTTGACTTGTGCTGCAAGAGAAAAAGTCATCACTACCAGTAAAACAGTTCTGATAACATAATTCAGTCTTTAATTGGTTGAATTTTAGGAACGGAATTAAAGTCTATATTATTCTGCTTATAGCAATTATAGGAAAACATTAAGAAACAGAACTGGGTAAACAGCACTGAGAAGTACCAAGAAACTAAGTATCAGGGAAATCGGAGCATAATCATTCATTTCGGACATGGTGAGTCTCAGGACTGTTAAAAAGGTGACCATTTCAACAAGATTTGCATATCAGAAATTATTAGACAGTATTATTATACAGGAGAGAATTGAGATACCATATAGGGAGATCTGGAAGTAACAGAAATGATAAAAAAAATCAGCAATGCAAAAGGCAGTAGTTTCTGTCTGGAACATGCCACTTGTTATCCAGAAATACCCAAGGACCAAAAGAAAAGGAGTCCAGTAACTGATCTTGGGATATAGCAGACCACTATCTGTCATTAACAAAACAAAAGTGAACCAAGAGCATGACTTGAAAATATTTTTAGCAGAAATACAAAATCATTAGTACTATCATCAGACCTTAGCAGAATAGTCTGTACAGTGCCTGCTGCCCGTGTCCAGGAAGGTTGAACTGCCACATGCACAGCCATATAGAACATTTTCAGTCTACCAAAGTAAAGGTTGAAAGGAATTATGATCCCTATCTGTAAGTATCTTAAGGGCTAAAAGTCAAAAAGAGTAAAGAGCTGTTTAAGCTCTTTAAACACTGGCAGAACGCATGCATAAAAATATAGTTGGGAATAAATGTGAAACATCTCTGAACATTAGAGCACTGAAATTCTGGGGACTGTCTCACAGTCTGACTACATCTAAAATGGACTTTGAAAAGTTTATGAAAGGGATTATGTGATGTGATTGTGATATCAAATCAGTAATGCTGAAGAGACCTATATTCCTATAACTTCCTACCTTGACAATAGTGAGAAATGTACCTCGTGATTCTCATTCGGTTGCATGTTTCTTCTTAAGATACAAGACACTCACTAGTGTGAAGAAAAATAAGGAAAGAATAGAGTTAAAATTTGGAATAGAACTTCTTTCTCTGTAAGAAATCCAGATTGGAATGTTGGACAATGCCAGTAGTAACAGAGTTCTGGCTGCAAAACAGTCAATTTATTGACTCATTAACAGTTCATAAAATCTAGCACATTCCTCTGTTTCTTGTCACTGGTAAACATATGCTCTGAATTTACAGTGAGATCTGCACTACCATTCCATAAATATTAAAAATAGTTTTGTGATCATTACAATGAATGTGTTTCAAACCACACTGGAATTCTGATCTTAAATAAAAGAATTGCAAATTGTGTCAGACAAGTTCACATGATTCATGACCTACCGAACTCATTGAAACAATCCAGCATGCAACCCACTGAAAGCCTTCAAGAACGCTTCTTTCCCCCAAATTATAAAAGCAATTTCTGATCATAAACGTAATTTTAGAGGTGTGGATTAAGCATACTGTTGCTCACTACAGTGTATCACAAGTGGAACCAGTGAGAGGGAATTCCCACAACAGTGATAAACCCATGTGATGATTGCGGATTTTTTCAGTACAAAATGGAGTAGAGACATAAATACTATTTTATCTAGTATGAAATAGGGTCTGGTATATCTGTTTCTGCCAGATTCTCATAATATTACTCATGTCGAAAAGTGGTATTTACTTTGAGTTAGGGAATTAGAATTTGATACACAAGTTTTAAAAGTCTGTCACAAGTACATATTGACAAAAGAATTAATTAATGGACTGAACTCATTACTGTGATATTTCTGTTCTTTATATATATACATATATATAATCTAGTGAAAGATGTGGTAATAGCTCAACAATTAACACAAGCAGATACATTCTATAATGCGAGCTTTTACTTTCTGTTTTCAGCAGAAATGTGGTATAGAAATTGTTCACCACAGAAAAAGAGAATCTCCTTTCCCCCTACTTCCTGTGAACTTGTCTTGTTCAACTGTATGATTCCCATGTACTCTTTGGCAACACCCTTTGACTGGTAGGGTCTTCAACAATTTTTGTAATAGCATCAAATATAGCTAACAGTAGATTCTTACATATAAAAATATCTGTAATTTCCTCAGTTGGAAGTATTTCTATTGGCTGTCCAGTTTAAATTTAGTTTGAGTTGATGAGGTTAAAAAGGCAGAAAAAGTCATACCCTTAATATGTAAACATGATACTTATAGCGGTTTAACCCCAGCTGGCAACTAAGTACCACATAGCTGCTTCCTCACACCACCCCCCTGGTGGGATGGGGAGGAGAATCAGAAAAAAAATTGACACCCGTGGGTTGAGATAAGAACAGTTTAATAATGGAAGTAAAATAAAATATTACAATAATAAAAACAGTAACAATGTACTTTTAACGAAAAAAGAGAAAACAAAAAAAGAGAGAGAGACATAAACCCTAAGACAGACGTGTGATGCACAATACAGTTGCTCATCACCTGCCCTGGCCTGACCCCAGCAGCAATTGGTCCCTTCCAGGTAATTCCCCCCAGTTTCTATACCGGACATGATGTGCTGTGTGTGGAATACCCCTTTGGCTAGTTTGGGTCAGGTGTCCTGCTTCTGCTTCCCCCACAGCTTCTTGTGCCACTCCTCACTGGCAGAGCATGAAAGACTGAACTACAAATTCTTTTTTTCAACCTGGACTAAAGTAGGAGTTGGCTGTGTAAACATGTATCTTCCATCTTGTCCTTAAGCATCTCCAGTCAGCTAACTATTCTATAGCCTATGAATAACTGAAAGCAAATGCGAGCAATGAATGAGGCAAGGTCACCATTACTGAGATATGTTCCATAGCACACTTGCTGCTTTCACTCAGAGTTTTCATGGGATGCAGCATACTATATATGAGATTGCACATATTTGCAATCAAGTTAAATACATTCTAAGCAGACAATATATATAATTAACACTTCCTGTGTGAAATTAAATAACACAGTCCAAATTCTCTTTCGACTAACAGGAAACTTCCATAAACTCAAAAGAACTGAAGCCCAGATAACACTGCCTGTTCTAACCTTCTGTAATGAACCAGACATTGTGCATCATTCAATAATCCCTGCAGCCAATTTCTATGGTCATTTTCTGATCTGGTAGGATGTCCCATACAAGAACATTCAATGCAAGTTCTAAATAATGGGCAAAAACCTACATTATTGGGTAACAGCTGTTTGGTACTGGCTTTTTAACAAATGCAGTAGAAGCATACCGCAAAAGCTTTTCTTCAGCCCCTGTGTACAAAAATATATAAATGAATATTAATCTTTATATATTTGTTAAAATTTTGATATCGAAGTTTTCTAAATTATTCCCTGAAAACCTGTTGTCTTAACTTCAAAATACCTGGCAAGTCTCCACTGAATCCTTTCTAGTTGGGAGTGCAAAACTAAAACTTGATGCAGTACTCTACTGTCTGACACCAGATGAAACAGTATTCTTATCCTTGATTCTGTTTCTTTACAGGCATCTGTGATCTTTATGAGTGATCATGCAACTAATCTGTGACTCGTAGACTGCATATATATAAAAAAATCCTCTGTAATTTCCTGCCTCTGCAGTGTTTTAATTTGCCAGTTTAGCTGGTTGTTTAAGCCTAAGAATTGATCGTATAGACCACTAAGGCATTATATATGTGAGGTATTACATTACTAGGTGGAATATAATTAAGTATTTTATAACTAGATAATTAAATGAGAATGGTCTAACACATAATTGGACATGTAAAAACAGTTTTAAGTATTTATTTTACAGTGTGTAGATCTGATTACAGTACAGTAGTACTGAGAATATGGCTTTGACTAAGACCTGAAATGGTGAAAGCTATTAGCATATCTGACAGCATCTTGGTGCTGAAATAAATCCTATTAAAATCTAATAATTGGCATTGATCCCAGCAAGTTCAATAAAAAGGAGGGTGTTCAAAGACACAGATGCCGAGTATGTCTTGGCAATGCTATTGGTTCTGGTCAACAACAGGCAATCTTACACACTAGGTATGTAATAGTGCCTAGGAAATTAAATCAAGTGCATTTACCAGATCCTTCAAATATAATGCCACATATTAGCAATAGCTTGTCTTCTGAAAGTGTTTCACACAGGACAGATTGTAATAATAAACAATTGCATGAATCCTTGCTTTTGTATTGTATAACAAGTAATAACTCAGGATATGGTAATACTGTTATGTTCATTCAGTCATGCTGCCTGAAAAGCTACTGAGCATGTAGCTGACATCTCATTCATTTTCCTCCCACTTTACTTTCACATCTCAGCTTGCAGCATCCAGCCTTACATAGGCATTGTCTGGTGTTAATCGTATGTAGTGTTACTGCTCAAAATCTACAGCTTTTATTTCAAAAAGCTGTACTGACTTTTGAGCTAAAACAAAAACCCTCTAAGAAACCAGAAATCAACTTGATTAAAGCAATCTTATGTTTTTCTTTTGTAATACCGTGAAACATAGAAATATATCCCTTCTATGTTTGAGATTATTTTAATACCATCCATGGTACAACTGAGATGGTATGAACACTCTGTATCTAGTACTTGTTTCTAAATAAATAAGTAAATATTTTGTTATGTATAAGATGTAAACAGTTGGTTTTAACTCATCATACTACATTTATCAGCTTTATATCATCCACTAGTGTCATTCATGGCAGCAACACTAAAGAGTCAGCCTTTACTCAAATGTATCTATAAACACACCGCTGAAAAAATAACAATAGAAAAAGTTGGTAAGATCACATTTTTAAATTAGAGTGTAATTGTAGTTTCTATTCTCTGTAATTTCTATTTTCTTAGCAGACATCTAGCACTAACTTCTTGAAAGTTCTGTTTTTCACTTCTAGATCAGTAGTTAGTCATATGTTGGGCCTGATCTGGGAATTTATTACAGAAGCATGACTGACCCACATGTATTCTCCAGGGGAGGCAAGAGTTTGTTCTGCAGCCAGGAACTGCCAGTGTTCAGGAGCCCACTCTCTGTTCCATTACAGAATCAGAGGTTCTATGGCACTTCTGAAAATATGCCTATAAAGTAATCCAAACAAATAGAATAACACAGGCCACTACTATTTGTTGTTTGTACCCCGCATCATTTTTCAAGTGGTCAACAAATCTCTTATCTCATGTAATAGGGCACATGCATAGCCAACAAAGAATTACCTGTTACTTATACCATAGCAGGGTTATTTTTAGTTCACAGGCAGTAAAGGATTGATACACTTGTTCAAGCAATATGAACTCAGCCTTTTTACAGGAATATGATCTCAGTTTTCCTTAGTTTCTTTTTCTTTGGTGTGTGTGATTTGTGCAGTGAAAAGGACTGCCTGTTCATTCAGCTTGCAAGACTTGTAAGGAAATTTGTTCTATCAGTCAATAGCTGGAGAAAAGCTTTGTGGGTGAGGCTCAGGTTCTTCAAAAGAAAGTGGGATATGAAAGGGGAGAAAACTTATCTGGACGTACTTTATAAGCAAGTACACCTTTTGATTGGTGTTTTGCATCTTACAGTTTGCACCCTTAAGATAAAAAAAGACTAGCATTTGAAAATTATACTATTTAATCCAGGGTATATTTAAATTAGTTTGTCAAGTAAATACTACCTTTAGAGAAATTAGTCCTTTAGGGAAGTTTAGTGTAAAACTATTTTCAGACAGGTCAAGTAATAAACTCAATAACAGAGTTATAGAAATATATAGAAAAAATGTAGCACAATAGAATCTGAAAGGGAGAGGAGCTAGAAAGGCAAGGCAAGGCAAGGGAAGAGGTCTTCATTAGCTGTTGAATATTTCTGTTAGAAACTCAGCAGAAGAGTTTCAGGTCATTCCGATAAACTACCAGAACACTGGTAAAGCTACTACCTGCTTCCTCATACCTCAAGCGCCTTACTTTGGAGCTCAGTATTATTCTGTATCTAAAAACCACATTTCTCCTAAATTGTTTTTTACCATTAGTGAAATATCTCTTCAATTCCTTCTCCGACAAATCACTGTTATCTGAAATAGATTCGTCAGCTGGGCTTGAGGGAACCTACAAGGTGCTAAAAGTTCCCTCAAGCACTGCACATATTTCTAAAGACAGTTTTTACCCATTTACTTAATGCTGATAATGAGAGAAAAAGAATAATAATAGAAAGACTAACTGTACTAGCAAGTAGAGCTGAGATCGGAGCAGTGGGAGGTAACAATAATACACACAAGTACCAAACAGATATAACACAGTCAGTAATAGGTCAAGTTGTCCATATCTCTCATATTTACATCAACTGTAAACTAAGTAGGTTACAGAGGTAGGTGAAATTAATTCCTTCTTCAAAACGTGCTTTGCTGGAACTCATCTGTTCTTGAAATCATCTACAGGCAATAACACCTGTTTGATTTTCTACCATGCACATACGGGGTTTTTTGTGAATGTAGATTTTTAATAAGATTATCATGTGAACATATCCACTTGCCATTTTATCTTTAAAATTATTTTTTTCAAATCCTATCATTGCCTTTGACACTGAACCCAGCACATCCTAGAATCCTCCACAGTTTCTTTAATTTGGATGCTTTTTATTTCATGCTGGTACTGTGACTTTCTCAAACCTGAAGATTTTGGAAAAGTGCCCGTTATAAAATATAAAAACCTTCTTCTATACTTCCAAACCTGGGAGAGTTCTGAAAAGGCATAGGACAGCAGAAAGAGAAATTTGCAAAAGTCTCAATGTTTCTGTGTGAGAGCAAATGTGGACATTATTCACTTTCACTGCACTTACTGAAAAATATGGAAGTCATAGGGAAAA
The DNA here is from genome assembly GCA_009867235.2 of Psittacus erithacus. Classification (NCBI taxonomy): domain Eukaryota; kingdom Metazoa; phylum Chordata; class Aves; order Psittaciformes; family Psittacidae; genus Psittacus; species Psittacus erithacus. Next base: position 39,368 of record WYDI02141220.1, on the reverse strand, counting down.
CAGGTTTTCTGGGGAAAAAAAAAAATGTTCTTCCCTAAAAGGTACTGTTAAAGGCTTATCCAAGTTAAACCAAGGAGGTGGGTGGTGGTGGTAAACAAAACAGCAAGGAAACAAAACAGCTTAAATAGTTTTTCATGGTCCATAGACATAAACACTGACCCCAGTGAAGGGGGAAAGCAGGGTAAAGATGGAGTGAAGCCACTGCTTCAGAAGGCCTTGCCAACTTAAGCTGATTTGAGGTGTATGTGAGTGACAGCTTTACAGGGCAGCTTTGGCTAGCAATCCTCACCCATCTTCCTTCTCTTTCCCTTTGCTTTTACTTTCCTTGGCCCTCTGCAAGCTTGCTAAATTCACTAAAATCACAGAAAATCACTCAACAACAAAGAAACAAAAGCTGTTTTCTCCCCCCTACCCTTACCCCCCCCCTCCAATAAATTGGATTTGTTGTCAAGTGAGGAAGGGGAGCAGGCTTTGTAGCTAGAAGGAAGGGAACAAATGATGAGGAGTTAAGTGCTGGGATGGGGAAAGGTAGGTTGTTAGACTTCCCCCTGTAGCAACAAAATGTTAATCAGCATTTTGTCCTGTGGATGTTAGGCTCAAGTTTGGTAAGTTGATGTGATTCAAGTGGATGTAAGAGCTTCCCATCACTGACAGGAGATAAGCTTTCCCTGCTCACTAGATCCCCTCCTCTCCTTTCCCCTACTTTGCTGTTGGCACTCACTGGACTTGTACAGAAATAGTTCATATTGCTAAGCTGGCAAAAATTAATCCAGACTGAAAATACGTGCCTTGGAGTTAGGTAAGGGAAGCTGGGGACTGCATGGTCAGGATCATGTTGAAGGAAAACAAAGGCCTGGAAAACAGTAGGGGAACCCTTCACTTGCAGTAGTGGTAGGGGGGTGGCACATCAGCTCAATTATAACATGTAACATCACTCTCAAAGTGACAAATTGATAATACTTAGACACAACAACAGATTCTTGGTTGAATAGCTCTGAGCATGGGATCGTAGCATTGTGCTTTAATATTTGTATTAGCTTACATATTTTTTGTAAAACCAGTCATTCAGACAGTATGAACAGTTCAGTTTCAGAATGCAAACTAGGACACTTCCATGAAAAAGTTTTAGACATATAACATATACACAAGGATTTAAAAAAATAATTTGAATGTGTGTGGATGCTACTCTTAGCAGTTTGTAATTAAGCAAGTAAAGGACAGTTTATGCATGTTTCCTAAAATGAAAGACTTTTTCCCTCAGCATTTTAGTCTTTTAAATGACTTTATCATGAAGCACAGGATAAATGTTATTACCATTCACTTTCAACACAAAAGTGACTTACTTGTAGTCTACATTAATTTAATTTATCACTTCAAGCAGAGACTGCTCCACACTGATTCTTAGTAGACATAGAGCAGTTTCTATACACAAGGGAATGTTTTGCCTGAAGAAATTATGTGTGGCTATTAAAAAACAAAAAACAACCCAACAAGTTTTTATATTGATCTTTAGAGCAGCAATCTTCATACAGAAAAGGAGAAGTCCTTCTGGGGTGACAGAGTAGCTACTTACTGTGCTTACTGTGAAGAACGTTTCTTTATAGGCTCCTAACTCCAGTTAGAGAATGGGGAAGGGTGAGTGTCTATATAGAACTATCATAAAACAGGAACTAATTATCCCACAGATATGAAATAATTTTAAAACAGTATCTGGGATAAAGACAGGATTCTACTACATTATGTTACAACAACAGTCCTTTGGAACAACACCTGTGAGTTGTTATGTATTTGTTGCACATTGCAGCTTATTTTTTAGATCATGTGGAATGCTTTTTTGCAGGGTTCTCAGAAAATGCAGAGTAAAGAACAAGCAGTAGAAAAATGTATTGGGTGCACCTCTAATGAAATCTATCAATATTACCACAGCTTTCCTAAACATAGCATTTTCACTGCAGTGACAGAGAGATTAGGAAATATGCAAGAAAAACATGACTTTTGCTTTAAATGGGAATTAGGTATTTTAATTCTACTGCATTTTTAAGAGGCTAGATTTATTTTCAAATTGATCATAAGAGTTTAAAAGCAAAATGAATGAATACACTACAGAACAGATTTGCCAAGGCATGCATACATACATGCATACATACATACATAGAGCGTATATATATACACACATACATAGAGTGAGGGATAACACACCAGTAATAGAGTGTAACTAATTTTTAATGTAGGGACTTGTGTATGTTTGTCTCAAATTTATGAGATGTACACACAGGAGATGACAATGTATTAGAGATTACATCTCTCCATTGTCTGTGAGTGATATATTATCAGTACACTCCATTTTCATTGACAGTCTCCTTGGAACATCCCAAAGGTTACTGTAGGATTGTGCAATATTAAAGTTCTCCTTTTATCCATGAATCAAAGCCAGACTCCCCAGATTCTGTTTTTCAGGTCCATCCCACGGTCAGATAATAATATATTTATGCATATATGGGTATTTCATGTTTAAGTATTATAGAAAACAAGGCACACCTAAGTTAGAGGGAAGTATTCAAACTTTTGAGTCCCAAGTCACAACTTTCCCATCACTTTTCCTTCTTGCTAAGCAGACTAAGTCACAGACTTGTCTCACATGCTAGACAAGGCTAGACATTTTCAATTACATTATTTTTCTTCAAAAGAATGACTTGGTGTAATTTAAATTCAATTACATTAATGGTGAAAAAGGTAAAATGATTTGTGTTAAAAACTTACTCACTGCCATGATGACTATGTTTTAATTCATGTTAGAGCCAGTGTTTGGACTCTACTACTGCTTTCAGTGAGATATAACACAAGGCTTAACAACAGTATATCTTCCTTTTACATGGAATGGGAATTAATGCAATTTTGAGATACACTTCAGGGCAAATTTTCAAGTAGTGTTACATGGCTGTAATGCTATCTGTGGATTGTTAAAGGTTTTATATTTTTAAGTATTTTTTAACACACAGTGAGTGCTTTGCTTTATACAGACTCCTAACCAAGAGTTCTTTGCTTAATTCTCTTGAGGTAGTTCTTTCTTGTTGAGAACAAGATGGGTCATCCCTGCTAGTGCTAGAGTTTGTATCTGATAAAACTAAACGTTTTACTTCTTTTAGTCACCTTATCAAATTACACAGACCTTTTCTTAAGTCAGCAATGTTCACCTTGAGCAGGTAAGGGAGGAAAATAAGAAACTGCTCTCTCAGGTAGCTGCCGCTCTTCAATAGCAAAATTGGAACTTCATCTCCTAGTATGCAGGCATTCCTCTTGGATTCTTCCTTTCTTTTGATTATTCTGTCAAAAGATGTATCCTTTCTGGTAAGTAAAAAAGAAGAAGTTAAACGGAAGCTGAAAGAAGCTTATATGAAAACAAGAGATGACTCTATTGTAGTGGAATTAATCAAACATGGTGATAAGACAGACATATCTAATTTCAGAAGCTGCAGAAAGAATATCTTATCACAGTTGTTTCAGTGACCTCACTTTTTAACTTTCAGGGGAAATGCCCTCAGTGTGCAAGCTTACACTGAGGAAGAAGAACCAAAATAAGTAGAGAGAACAGTATTACTGAGATTGCCACTGGATTTTTTAACAGAACTTCTTTTTTACAGTCCCTGACTTATAAAAACAAACCCAAAGCACCAGTTAAGAGGAATTCTAAACTGCTTTTCTTTCAGAATAGTTGTATGGACTTACATAAATTATGTATGGATGTAAGTCTTAGATGAGAAACTTGTTCATAAGAGAAATGGCAGCATCATGCCCAAACTCCTATATTGTACACAAGAATGCAAGCATACAGTTGTGCGTGTTTGTATAAATAAAAATGGTATCATAACCATTTTTTATGCAATATTTAGGGAAACAAGTTGGACAAGAATAAATAACAGTAGAATGTTTTATCTTTAAGTCCCTTCCTTAGTAGTCTCAACTAACCATATGGTCAACCTCCGAAGCAGTACAGTGATTCAGCTGAACTCTACTTTTCAGCTAGATCTCAGCAGAGAAAGAAAGGGAGAAAGAGACACAAACCAGCTCAGTTGTTGTAGCAAAAACATGTTCTTACGGCAGTGGGATTTAATGTGGATTGTGATTGTATTATAATTTCAACTTCTGTATAATTACAAAAAAAAAAAAAAAGGTGAACATAGCGATCTACAAGAACAGACGTTAGAATTATACTTCCCAAGGAAACAACAGTGAAAATAGAATGGTTTTATCAGCTGCTGTTGTAACCTAGCACTAGATTTTAGATAAAATGTTGATTCTGATAAAATATTTGTTATTTTATACCCTATAGTTATACCCTATATAATTTGTGTAATTTTGTTAATACAAAAGAGCAACATTTTTCCCATAGTTATATTTGGTGACTTACATTTTGTGACTTTTTTCTTTAGGCGGTGACACTGAAGCAGGTTTAATTCTTCCTGACTCCTCAAAGATTATATATGATTCCTTTCTGTGAAAATAATAAAAATATCATCAGGAGTAGTTTTTTTTTCTCAGATGTCTGCTAACTTAGCTTTGTGTTCCTGCTTTTCCCTTGGAAATGCCCTTCTGCTCCTTTTTATGGCAGTTCTTATTCATTAAAATTTTATTCACTGTCTTCTGATCTTTGCCTTGGCTTTCTCCATCTGTTATTATTTCAACACACATGACATAGCTTCTAGCCAAGCCTAGCCATGCTGCTTGATGAATCCTATGGTAATGCCTATTAATACCAGGTATCTTACTACTTAAAGAGCTGTAATTGCACTTTTTATTTTGTTTGAAAGAAGAGTACTTAGCACTTCAGAGTCCCTCTAAGCACTCTTTAATATTTTTTTCTAGATCTCCAGATCAAAGCCTGTATGATGGAAGTTTTCATACACTGCCAGAATAAAAATATTTAGATAGGTACCTGTTAAGAACCTTCAAAAGAAACTAATTGCTAGAAACTGAACTCACACTGACTTGCAACACCAGGGAGGCTTCCACACAGATGCTATCATCAGCAGTGTGAAGCACCTCTTAATAACTTTGATAAACCTGGCCTTGGAGAAACATGTATTTTTTTGCAAAATTGTTTTGCTCTTAACACTGAATAAAACTTGGTAGGTATTTTTACATGTATTAAAATAATGTAGAGCAAATGGGAGTTAGTATACAATTATATATGGTATACAGCATACAATATACAACTGTTACCGTCCGAACACCTATAGCTGCAGTAGATGATGCTTTAATATTGACAGGCATAAATTAATGATCAATAATGAAGAGATTATGAATTGGTAAAAAAATGGGCATCATCTATACCGAAGCTGTTGCACAGAGCACTCTTCTGCTTAAATAGTTTAGAATGTAAGAGATAACCACAATATCATCAGAGTTAGTAATGCCTCTCAAAGGAAAGAAATATACAGTTTTAATGATACAGATTTCTCTTTAAACATTTGGAATTAAAAATAGAAGATCTCCTACTGTAAGTGCCTGAAGTGCATATGACAGCAATCCCACTATTCAGCTTAATGAGCCTGTCAGCCCAGAGTATTAAGCAATTTGATTTAAGTATCTTCAATATCATGTAGATCTAAAATGTTAATGGTAAGCAAAAGTTTGGAGAATGTAATAAGGGACACTTTCTGTATAAAAAATCTTCTCTCACCTGCTATTTGTCTAGATTATGAAATATGGTTATTAATTATTATAGCTTTGATTCTAGGTTCAAAAATAATTCAAATCCCAAATTTTCCACTGTATTTTAAGATGTCTTCATGAGAACCCAGAGGTTCTTAACACTTACTTGCTGTCATTCAGCCCTCGTTTCATTTTCTTGCTCATCTTGACACTCTTTTAAGGAATACTTTCCTCAATTGTTTGATCCACCATTGTGATTTGACTTAGCAGTCTTCTGATTAAGTCACTGCTTACAAATCCAGGATTTAGGAGTCTGACGTCCTAACCTTCCTGAGCCACTCCTGCATCTGTAATCTTATCTCTGGCAGAAGAGACATCTCTGCATATATCAGGTATATCCAGCTCCAGAGTCATTACTCCATATTTTTGTTGTGTTGGTGTTAAGAGATGGCTCTGTAAGTTTTTCTGCATATTGTTTGTCCAAGATGTGATTTAAGCAACTGTTAAGCTTGTATGTAGGAACCAAAAAAGCACTTGTCTGCAAATATGTTGATCAATGATACTTTTAGGTATCCACAAGATTTCAGAAATAGAATCATAGAATCATAGAATAGTTAGGGTTGGAAAAGACCTTAAGATCATGTAGTTCCAACCCCCCTGTCATACAATCCTTGGTACCTTTATGTTAAGTTGTTTAAGGATAGACACTGTGAATTGCCGATGGCTAAAAAGTGAGCTCCTTCTCGACTAGGAAGAAGTTGTGCATTTCATTTGAGCAATGTAGGATTATGGTCATTGGAAAATTAACAGATTCAAACTTGTTCTAACTGAGCATATGTTGAATCACTAACCAGCTTCCAGGTCATGTGATGGGAAAGTTAAATGGATTAATAGGGAAAAGAAGAAGGAAAAAAGAAGTTTGTACTCAGAATTCTATCAGGACTACTATGATTAAATGATCAGCACTATCTTATGTCTCTAAAACCCTACTAAAGAATAGTGGTGAATGACAGTAAAGTACATTAGAACTTAAGCCAGTTTTCTTTGAAATATAGATCACTTGAAAGGATCCCTACAACTCCCAGAGGAAAAATTTCCCAGATGGCCTGATGCATTAAGTCAATGGTTTGAATTAGCTGTACTATTTCTTCCAAAGAACACTGGAAAGGGCTTCTAGTGTCTTTTTGTTATAGGAAAATTCAAGTTCTGTAAGCACTAATGGAAATTTCTCAAGTAAATTCCATGCAAACTTAGATGAGAACACATCTTTCCTTCTATTCTTCAGCACGGACTGGTGTTTCTTTTTAAATATCAACAAAATACTAAGTCCAGCACACATCTTCATTATTTCATGCCACCTAAACATCTATAGGCATAACTACAGTACCTAGAATGTCGTGCATAAGGGTATTTACCCTTTTTTACTTTAAAATTATCTTGTGGCTTTACTATATATATTGGCTCATTTATTTTAAATCTGACATTTTAATAGCCATGCCAATTACAAATTAAAGAACTAGTATATATTTTTTGCCTTGGGAAACAATAAAAAGTTATTTTTTACATAACTTTTTGCCAGAATCATGGAAGACAAATTGCCTTTAGAAAATCTTTCAGCAGGTAATGCGGCAGTGGGATTTAATTACTATTTATATTACAGAAGTCCATAGATACACAGTCCTGGTTACAGGATCTCATTGTGGTAGATGCTGTTGAAACCCAATTCTTTCTTCATTCTAAAGATAAGTGCCTTCTGGGCCATGGCAGTGCAAAATACCCCATTCTTCTCAAGGTTGTCCTAGAAGACTGAACTATGGCTGATGGGTAAGATAAGCTCTCAATGTGTTTCGCTTGTCTACAAAAAGCAGAGTCAAATAATTGAAGCTGTGAATCAAGTAATAACTTTTGGTCACCATCAGCATGGGCAAGATTTGAACTGATGACTTAGGTTGAAACATGCTAAATTCTAGCATCAGCCACAGCTGTATGATGAAAAGAAAAAAGAAGGTATTTTCTGTTATGTGGGTTGTGTGCTTTAAATGCGAAAGAGTCTTTCTAGCTGTGGCAGCAAACAGCTTTGAGGTAATTGCTATTTTGTGTTTCAGTTCAGAGACAGACGTTAAAATGAGTCATTGGCTCCTGTTTCTGCCTTCTGAGCTGGTCCCTCTTCATGTACAGCTTTACTGGTTTTAAAGGGACTGTGTACTGGTACAGCTGCTTCTAGTATAAGAGAATATGCAGCATAGGGGAAAAACATTCCCACATATTTTCCTGGTAAAAGTTTGGTGATTTTGTATACAGTTTATGCAGTTAAACCCTATAATAGCTTTAACGGCAAAATACACAAAATGCAATAGTTCCTGTAGTTATTACGCAGGATACTTAAGTGTTTATATTCGTATTTATTTATTTGTCACTTTGATTAAATGCATGCTTGTTAAGGAGATGTCTTGCTCTGAGGTTTCAGTCTTTTCCTCTTTTATGTTTCTTTTCAATTTACTTTAGAAATTTATGTCAGTCTTGAGCACTCTTTTTGTCTGCCATGTACGGGAGAGGTATTATCCCAAATTCTGCTATGGGAACTCCCTGCTTCAGTTGCCTTTAATAGGATCACACTTTTTAAAAATAAGTCCTATACTCATATAGAAATTTAGACAGAAAACTAAATTACATCAGCAGTGAAAAATCATATGACTGAAACATCAATTCTAATTTAAAAGCATTTCTTGAGACAATGCAAAATGTAATTCTATTGCTGAAGTCAGGCAAGGCTGTTCTGGGACAAAACTAATACAGAAGTCTGACAAATATTGTTAATAATCCACTGATATGTATAACTGATGAGAACAGTGTTGACAGCACCATATTGCAAAAAAGAATCATAGCCTGATGGGAACATTACAAGCCACTGGTAGAAATGTGCAAGAGCCTCTAATGCTGTTAGAGTTGCCACCATAATGATGGACCAGATTCTCAGGAGCTGACATCTTCATAAATCAGAAGCTCTCTGGTACAACAGGTGCTTGGTTTGACTAATATATGATTACAACTGAGGACTGTAGTATGGCAGAAATCATGCTAAGCAATAACCTATCCATGCTGTTGGCACTTTGGAGGCCAGAGATAACAAAGGGAACTCAGGAAGTCTGGCTGCTTCTACAAAACAGTAACTGTAAAACCCAGCTGAATTCAAAAGCCATTTAGGATTTAAAAACAATACTGTATGTGTCTATTAGAATTTTTGAGTGAATTGAAAATCTTGTTTCCTACACTATCAAATTAAACACTATCTATTGTAAAAATATTTGCCCACTGACAAATGGATATCTACATAATGGACATTTACAGATGGATCTCCTTGGATGAATTTCTGCCCCATTAACAACTTGTGTACATACATAGTTCCAGATTTCCATTTTAAAAGCCGTAATTAAAGTGTAAATATTGTTGGCTAATGTAGTTGGCTGTCAATATGCACTTGTTTCGGGAAATGTGACATACGTCATTAAATAAGAGAGCATAACATGTTATTTATAATTATGTGGGAATATGGTGTTCAGCTTAAGACTTGTTTGTGTATTGTTGCGCACAGTTTTTAAGTGTTGTGTTGCTGCATAGCTTGATTTTCTAATCCTTGGAAGTCTGAGTGTGTCCCGGGTTCAGCTGTAACAGTTCATTTTCTTCCTAGTAGCTGGTGCAGTGCTGTGTTTTGGCTTTAGTCTCGGAACAATGCTGATAACACACTAATGTTTTAATTCTTGCTCAGTAGCACTTACCCTGATCAAGGACTTTTCAGTCTCATGCCCTGCAGTGAGGAAGGGCACAAGAAGCCTGGAGGAAGCAGAGACAGGACACCTGACCAAAACTAGCCAAAGGGGTATTCCATACCACAGCACATCATGACCAGTATAGAAATTGGGGGGAGTCATCCAGAAGGGACCGATCGCTGCTCAGCTCAGGCTGGGTATCAGACAGCAGGCTTAAACTGCAACAGAGTGCTACACTTATTTTCATATGAATCAGTCTGATCATACCATGATGAAATACATTTTTCTAGTGAGAATTTCACCTTTGTGTGTCTCATGCAGGCAGGGGAAGATTTTCTCCTCCTCCAGTGCTTCATTTTAAATGCTCGTTCTTTTTTTGAATGATATAATGACAACCTTATGCCCTCTGGAAACCTAACTGTCTTTTGAAATTAAGCTGAACTTGTCACTTAAGGAATGGTTTTATCTTTTGTATGTAAATTAGGGCAGAGTGCATTTTTGTTAATTTTTAATAAAAATGAATATCTGGATAGACGATGTTATCAAAGGAACAGATGAAATTACTCTAGGAGTCTTATTTTATTTGTAGTTGATGGAATATATCTTTGATATCCTTATTTACATAGATTAGCACTTTATTCCATAATTGGAGCCTTCATCTTATTAAGTAATTGACTCTTCCTTCATTAGACAAAGAAATGCATAACTTAGAGTCCTGGGTATGAGAGACGGAATAGATGTTCCTGATGTAGCAGATGGCGCACCCACAACCCTTACAAACAGGAGATGTACAGACATACAGATATGATAAAAATATTACTGTATAGGAAGAAATTCTGGACATGGAGATGGCTAGCCCAGTGTAGTCTGGGGAAAGGCTGGAAGGGATGCAGCGTGCCCTGTTGCAAACAATGAACTCATGCTACAGCCTACAATGTGCAGGCAGCCACAAGCTTGATGTGCAACTTGCCACACTTAGTAGAAAGGTGATTTCAGATACAACAGTTGTGAAGGGAAGCATTTCCAACCAGAAGGGAGCAAGAAATGGTTTTCTATTCCTGTAATGTTCACTGTTCAGTCTACACAGGAGTCACTCAACAAAGGTTCTTAGTGTTGCAACTGGAATGGTTTAAATATGAGGAAAATCAAGCAATTCTTTTATTTACAGCTTGTGTGCGCAGTTTTATGTAATTTTATAGCAGAAGTGAGTATTACTGAACACTTCAGTACTGATCATCAAGGTGTTTGGGGTCAAGTACACTTACATGGTAAGAAGGTTGCCAGCATTGCCAGTCACGGATTCATGGTATCATATGGACCAGAAGAGACCTCTGGAGATCTTCTAGTCCAACTCAAAGCAGGCTCACCTCTAATGTCTAGGACATTGTTTAGTTAAGTTCTGAATATCTCTAGTGACAGTGAATCCACGGTCAAACCTAGTTGACTGCCTTCAGGGTAAAAAACTGTTTCTTGACATGTACCTAGAACCCTTCCACGTTGCAACTGGTGTCAGTTGCCTCTTGTCCCATCCCTGTTCATCTCTGGAGGGAGTCTAGTTGCACCTGCTTTGCTGCAGATATCTTAAAGGATGATGTACATACATTCAGCAGGAAAACGCAGCAGTAAACTTACCAATTCTTTTCCCTCAAGTAGAAGCTTCCTTTCACCTCTCCCTTCTGCTCCCAGAAAGGAGAAATCTGACCCTGGTTTTATGTATAATCCATTTTCAAGTTTCTTTTTTAACTAAGAATTACTCCTCTGCTTTCTTGAATTCTTTTTTGACCAAGCTGCAAAGTGTGAAGGGCACCCTATCTTTTTTTTGTGAGTGGTAAAAGTATATCCATAGAACAAATGGAAAGTAGGATCTACAAACTCTTTACGTGGTAACACTATATCTCTCATACATATTTGTCCTTATTGCCTCCTCTGAATCTCAGTTAAAAATAAAGGAATCAAGTAGAATATATGTTAGGGGAGGCTGTTTTAAAAATTGTCAAGAAACTACCATCTTTCAGTTACCGGGTTTTGCACATTTAATGAGCTGTGGATGCAAAGCCTAAACTAAGCATATGAGCTATATAAAAAAAATTTTCAATAATTTTAATTTACAAAATATTTAGCTTACAAACAGTATAGACAGTCTGATAACAGTGGTAAGCACTGTAGCTGTACTAGTAATTAAAAATAGTGCAGGCATACTACCACAGTTTAGCAATGTAAGGATATTTCAAAATAGGGATTGGTATTTCCAAAGGAACACTCAAGTCAGATGCCATAACTCAGGTATTTTTAATGTTGAAGCAGAAGGTGACCCTCTGTGCTGCAAGAGACACGTGTGAGACAGAGGAAGAAACACATGCTTCTGGTACCTATCTTCTTTATTTTTCGTAATCCACAAGAGTGGTTCTAGGAAAGTAAATTAGTTGAAATTGTGGTAGACAGGGACAGCAAGAAACCTAATTTTCAGGATCTTCCATGAGAGAGATCTTGCCACAGTGCTTACACTGTTTCTGGCAGCATGTCTTCTTTTCCTGGACTGAGTTCCTGATCTACCTTTCAGTGTCCAACCTTCCTGTGGAAGACTCTGTCTATTGCAGCAGGAATAATAATCATGCTTCAGTATTTATAAGGCTTAAAACATATATACTCTGTTCTCTCATTATGTATTCAATAGCCAGATGACATCAGAACCCAATGACCTGGAACAGTACAGCACAGATGAAGACAAGAGAATGTTCTCTGGGAAAGTCCAGGCTCACTTTGCTATTTTTTTTCCTCCCTTTTTTTGTGTGTGTGTTGCCAAGGCTGTCTGCCATTACATGTGCTGACTTATCCTCTGGATTGACCTTTTGCTCTACTCCAGAGTCTAGACAAGACTCCTAACTTAAATACTTTAATTAGTTGCCTACATTTAAATTATATGGCTATCATACCATGTGTATATTTTTGGATATTAAAGATCCTGTAGTCACTTTCAGCAATTCCCTGGATGTGTAGCTGCAGCCTCCAGAAGAAATTCTGCATGATCCACCTCAACTCAACCTCTCTTTGAGAAGATAACAAGAGGTTTTAATTGTACCTAGGAAACAGAGTACATTATATACATTTGTAACACCAGAAATGGTAATATAGGTTTAGAAGAAAAATACTGTGAATGGTAGAGCTCACCTGAATAGAGAGCTAGTCTTAGAACATTCACACTATAAACACTGGATCTGATCTTTCACATACTAAATATATATTTTAATGCAGGTGTTTGAGTCAAGGAAACAAAGATTTGAAATGTCAGACTGGGTAAGCAATGAAACCTTGACTTGTGCCACTGGCATACATCTGATCTCACTGCTGTTTTACCAAATTAGTCCTGCCTCATTTGATGGCTGACCTTAGTATGAATCAGGGCAATCTTACCATGCCATTTCATTGTTCTGAAGTCCCACCTCAACAATACTCTTTGAACTGAAGCTTTATGTGCACCAATACTGACGTGTCTTTTCCTCATCCTGCTCACACAAGTATTTCATCAGGTGGCATATTGCTCATAGCCAAACAAATAGTTGGAGCATTCAGTTCCTCTGTATAGACTTTGCTTTTCAAGCAAAGAACATCCATCTTGTTGGCCATGTTCACAGGCGGTTATTGAAAGACCGGAGAGACATCATGTGCTTTTTTATTCTAGGATCTGGACTGCATCTTGTAATGGAAGTAAATGCTGTTCCAAGCAAACTCTGCTTATAGAGCAGTGACTCTGACATGTGAGAGGTCCTGTGCTTGGAAGCTGTTAATACATGAACCTCTACTGCAATGCTCCAGCAGACTGCTAGATTAGCCTTTTCTTTTTTAACCATTTTTTTTATTATTTTATTTTTTTTTAAATATACTAGCCAAATGTTCTGAATTTGGGCAAACAGTGCCAATACAAAAACCAGTTTTCCAGTGCTGACTCTGCTAGCCATTTTGGAGGACTGTTCATTCTTATCAAAAATCACTGAAATACGTATGGGCAAAAGTTAGGCTTGAAAATGCTTGATTAAATTTGGTTGGAACTTTTCAGAGTTTTGCAAAGTGTTTAATAGTTGAAAAGCAGTTTTGTGTGGAAGTGAATGAATCAAACAGTAGCAGCTGTAATGAATAAAGCCAGTGATTTCACTGAGTGTCTGTGTGGGTCATTATACCCTTTTACAGGTATCTAAGGGTTTTGGGGACTTGTATAGATCTCCAAAGTGTTCAGGAGCAGCTGTTATTAAATTTATCTTGAATTTATTTGGGAAGCAGAAAAAGTACTGTAGAGTGCAGAGCTATTTCCCATTTAAAACTTTGCAATAAGCAAGTCAGCAATTTCACCGTGTCCTTCAAAAGTCCACTACAAAAGAAAATATTCTTTAGTATTTCATGTGTGTTACACATACTGCTGCAAGGTAGGTGATTTTATGGGTTTCTTGTTTTGGCAATTCACAAGCACACTGACAAAGAATACCATTTTGATCACCTTATCCTAATTAGCCTTAATTATAGCCTTCTCCACAAGGTAGTCTTTAGATGTGTTCACATATATATTTATCTGCAGGGCATTATTGTGAATATAGGACACTGTTAACTGATTTGCATAGAGAGGCTTTGGAGTTGTCATCTGGCTTTTATTCAGAATAGCAATAATCTCAGACTCTTAAAAAGCCTGCAAACACCTCACACTTTCACATTTGGCGATGGTAAAATATAGGTCACTAATTACACACAGGAATCAAGTAAGAAATAACTTGCAGACTGTTTATTTGAGTACGTGCGGGCAGCACACACTGCAGAAACAGCATTCACAATACTTCTGCGAAGAACTTAGTAAAGGAATAAATCTGTAGTATATGCAAAATAAAAAAGGAGAGACTCAGTGGGAGAATACTTGGGACTAGTTGGCCAACACTGAAGAAGGGAAGTCTGTTCTGTTTAAACAGCCCTGCTCATGCTAGCAAACAGGCTGTGGTAGAATCACCATCCGTGGAAGCGTTCACACACTGTGTAAATGAGGTCCTTTTGTGACACGGGTTAGTGGTGGACTTGGCAGTCCTCGGGTACAAGTTGGACTTGATCATCTTTAAGGTCTTTTCTAACCTGGTTGATTCTATGATCAAAACGTGACTCTGAGTATACAGAAATTACTTAGGGAGTTTATGCGATAGAGAATTTAAGCATTGCTGACAGAGCATTAGCCAGTTAATTTTTACCTGGCATCATCATATTAAAACCTACCCTCAGTTTCAGTGTCCCTCTAAGAACTAGAGAAAACCATCTAACTACATGTGCTAACAAAGCCTGTGAACAGGGAACATTTACGTGTAGCACCACTTGTTTTGGGGTTCTCCGGTGGAGAAAAGAGCCATCGCCCCCTGCAACCGCCCTACGCTCCTCTGCCGCTCGCTTCCAGCCGCTCCTGTCACAACTCCCGCTCTGCCCGCACCGCCCGCCCCACCGGGGCTCCCCGGGGATGCCGCCGCAGCCAAAGGGGGAGAGGGCGAACCCCGAGGGGCCGCCGACACTCCACTACCGCCACCGGCCCCCAGCCCAGCCCAGCCGCGCCGCAACAAAAGGCAACGGCGAGCACCAGGTGGCGGCCGCTGCCCGCTCCCTGACAGCAGGGGGCGCTCGAGCTTCACCATGCAGCGCCGCCGCTCGTCCGCGCCTAACCGGCACCTCAGGGCCGCGGCCGGCCCCTCCCGCTGCCGCCCCGCTCTCGGAGTGGCGCTGCCCGGTCACCCCGTTCTGACACCCGTTTCGTTCCGCGCTGCTCCTTCCCGCGTGTTCCTGGTTTGCTCTGTGGCCGCTTGGCAGCTCTGCCGTGCCTATAGGGACTGATCTCCCTCGTCCCCTTCTCCCTCACCGCCCCCTGCGGGGACCGCGGTCGTCCCGGGAAACTTTCCCGCTGCCGGGAGCTGCACCGCAGCCAAGGGGCCTGGGGCAGGGCAGAGAGGCGGCTCGTTCCTTGCTCTTTGCTGAGCAAACTCCCAGTCCTACAGACTTAACAGGTCGCGCGTCATCCACTCTTATTTTATATATTTGATATATCTATTTTATTATTTTCACCTTCTTTTTCCGCACAGCCGATAAGCAGAGAAATCCTTGGAGAAGCCCCTTTCCAAGGCTCTCGCTCCCAAGCGCGCAGTGTACGAGCTGGGAAAGGGAATGAATAATTAGAGCCCAGTTCCATGAAACCACTTACTGAAGAATTAGCTGCCCATTAACCGGGAAGCGGCGGGGAGCAACCATGTAAATCCTACCTATGCCCAACAGCGGAGGAGCGGCGGGGGGGAGCAAGGCCGCGCCTGCAGCCAGCCCCATTCCCCGTCCCGCCGCCCTGCCCGGCAGGCAGGGACTCGGGGGTGTGGAGCGTCGCGCTGTAGTCCACACCCCGCAGCCTCCCTTCCCCAGGCAGCCGCGCTCATTCTCCTCCCTCCCTCTCTCTGCCAGCCGGTGTGTCCGCGGCGGCAGGAGGCGGAGGCAGCGGGAGGGGAGAGAGGAGGGGATCGGAGCCGGGCTGCCGGGGCCGCCCGGGAGAGCTGCTGCTGCCGCCGGTGCTGGTGCTGCCTTGGCGGCGGGAGGCCCCGCACCCCTGGCCGCCGCATCTGCAGGGCAAGCACCCCGCCGCAACTCCCGCCTGTCCTCCAGCAGTTTCCGCTTTGGGCTTCAGTGAGGAGGTGTAGGGGACAAGGGTTTGTTTCGGGGGGATGCTGAGGAAGCCGTTCCCCTCCTGTAGCACATTGCCTAGGCGTTCCTATTATGGAAGTTAAGTGAGAAACTCAGCAGCTTGAACTGATTTGGTAGAGAAAGGGGTAGGGGGAGGGCAAGAGGAACGCAAAATTAGCCAAACCAAACCAATGATTTTCCTGCAAAGTGCTGGGAAGTTTGTGCAGCACATTCTAGGAATCAGGTCCTTTCTCAGAGTCTTTCCTTGTCTTCCGAAGAAAGAGCTCGCTTTTGGATTGCCATGGATCCTAAATAGAGTCTTAGACACACTTGAATAATTCCTCTGCCGGGGCTGGATTGGTGGGAATTTAGGAAGGAGCGTGTGTGTGCAAAGCAGAATCTGCCTCCGGAGCTCACTCGCCGCTCTAATCTGTATGGATCTAAAAGTGTCACATTCAAGACCTTCCCATCTGCAGCTTTTGCTTTCAAGATTTCCCTTTCCACTTTAAGTAGCTGCTAGGAAACTGAAAACTTTTGGACCTACCTCTTACTGGCTTTGGATACTTTTTTTTTTTTTTTTTTTTTTTTTTTTTTTTAATCTCTCTGGAATTGATCTCGCAAGCGATCGGGATTGCTTTTAATATGTCAAAATGGGTCTGCTGACGCCACTCCTGCTCTTTGGATTTGCATTTTTCCAAGTCTATGGTAAGTTCCCTTATTTTAGAGATGCCGTTTCTGTGCAGAAATCCCCTTCATCTGACTCTGATTTGGGACAGCACATGTGGACAGCATTATAGGCTTTAACATTACAGAGCCTTAAGTTTGTTTCTGGTATAACAATGGTATGGGGAGGTGGGGGGAAAATACATGTTTCCAATAAGCAGTCCTTCCAGTCTGCTAACTTAATGGAAAAGCAGCTTGTGAATAGAGGGATGTCAGCTTGAGGTAGCGAGGAAAAACTACAGTGCTAAATCTTTTTACTTCGGGGTGGTGAGAGGAAGTGGGGAGGAGAGAGAAAAAACAGCGCGCTGATGTAGCTGGTTTTACTTTGCCTCCTTCTATTGTTAAACTTTCCGCCGGGAGAGCCGGCTGATGAAATAAATAGGTTAGCTCTGCCTGGGCTCCAGGTGAGGCGTGCTGGCCCATTTCCATTTCCAGAGTCCCTCAACGCCTCCTTCGGCGCTGGCAAGCGAGGCAGGGCGGGCAGCACCGGGGGCTGCTCAGCGCCGACCGCACCGCTCTCTCCTCCCTCTCCTCCCGCGGGGCCGAGCCGAGCCGGGCAAGGCAGGGCAGGTGCGGCGATCCCCGCCCGCCCCGAGGGGGCTCCGCTCTGGGGTGGGTCCGACGGGAGGGTCCTCCCGTCATCTCTCTCCTGTATCCCCCTATTCCGGGCTTCCCGCGGGAAGTGTTCTTGTGGAGTTTAAGCAGCGTTGGGAGGAAACGGGGGAGGTTTATTACTATTTTATTTTTCCCGCACTCTCCGCCTGCAGCCTCCCCCTGCGCTCCCCGCTTTGGGTCTGCTCTACAACGCTTCTTGCCGTTTTCCAGTTGAAGTAATGGGTGTGGGACTGTAAATTAGCATCTTGGGAAAGCGCGCTTTAGTAGCACGAGAACTTGAGCGCAAAGGTAAATTGGCTTTCAAAGTAGGGGTTGGCGCTGTACTGTTGAGTAGACGTTAGAGGCATTACAGTAGTTCAGGCACACAGCTAGGAAGGGAGCGTCTGTAACAGCTTACAGTTGTACACGGGTGTGTGCTGGTACCAAATGCTCGGCAGTCCTCCTAGCATTGAGTGTTTGCATCTTTAAATAGACTTTTAGTCTTTAGGTGAATTCAGTGGCTGGGCCCCTGGCTGGTTTTGCCTATCTGTTTAAGCAAACTTCGTTCCAGGAAGCTGCTTACAGCATTTGTTGTATCAGCCCTGATGCAAGGACTAGGTTTATTGTTTGCAGTAGCAGGCTGCTTTGGGAATTTCTCCCTCTCCTCTCGTCTTCCCCACCCCTTAGCAAGAAAGAAGGCAAAATAGAGGGGAACAGGGAAGCATTCAAGTACAGTTTTACATTGGTTGCATAGTATGTGATGCAGTTTAATGTTCAGTTTGGTCTACTGACAGGAAAATTTCTGTGTAATATATGCACATGCTAAACAGTAGGAAGTTTTAACTGTGAAAGGATTTAATGGAACATTTGTGTCTATCATCATATGGTCATAGTTTTGCAGGAATTTTGTTTTCTGTCATTTTATTTTTCCCACTGTAACATATCTTGATCCTTAACCTGAAGACCACTGGGATCAGAGATATCTTTGTATACAAACTGAAAACATCAGGCTGTAGCAATGTAATTATTAGTAAGGGTTTAAAATTGTATGTAGCTAGAAGGGATACAATTAAAGTGCTCAGTGGAAGTGACAGAGTGAATCAGAGGAGCTTGGTGTTACAGAATGTAATTAATGTACCAGGCTGTTTGGAGATATATGAAACAAATGCAATTAACCGGCTTGCTGGAATGACAGGAGCAAGGCATAATTTATTCCCGTTTTGTCATGGGGAACGCAAGTAGAACCTTTGTTCTGGTCTAGCCTTATAGGACAAAGGTGGTGGGTGCACCTGAAGCACATAGCTAATTTAGAGCTGGACCATTAGGCAAAAAATGCCAAGAAACTGCCCAGAATACATGTGATCCTTCCCTTTTGTGGGAAGATATTGCAGAGACCATCAAGTTTGCCTACATTAACGACTCTAAATAAATAAATAAGAAGCCTTGTGGATAGCATGCCATGACCAAGTAGAGATAACCTGTTATTGTTGAAATGACTAACTAGTAGCTTTGTAGAGATCCTGGCATGGAAACTTGGTGCACAATACTTCTGTCTCTTTAGAAACAGTAATTGCTGTTACACCTTAGGGTGACATATTGCACCAGTTGCTCTGAAAGCATATGTATCAACCTTAGAGCTACTTGTAATACTTTAATGTAAGAAAAAAGGCAACCCCTATAGACCACTTGTTTAACAAGTCCTTGTTTTGATTTCTATGTTTGAAAGTTACCTCTTGGTGCGTTTCTGGTTTTGAGGTTTTGTTGTTGTTTGGTCTGTTTAGGTTCTTTTTATTATTGTCCTTTTGGCATAGGGTCCAGACAGAGAAAGACACTAGCATTTGAGGCATGTTAGCTATAGAATCATAGAATAGGTAGGGTTGGAAAGATTGTCAAGATCATCTAGTTCCACCCCACTGCCATGGGCAGGGACATCTCACACTAGACCATGTCACCCAAGGCTTTGTCCAATTTGGCCTTGAACACTGCCAGGAATGGAGCATTTACCACTTCTTTGGGCAACCTCCTTTTCCTTTTGACCTTAGTTGTGTTTAGTGATTCAGAAGTAGTATTACACAGTGCATAAAGGTGTAGATCAAAATTATGAATTATATTTTTTCCCTGAAGTTATCTTCTGTCCGTGGTTTGATGACATCTGTGAATTGCAAAGCCCAGTGAAAATGGCAGAAAGCATGCCATATATACATATATGTGTATTTTATTATTATTGTGCTTATGATTTTCCTGTAGCCCTGCCCATATTCTTGCAGTCTGTTTGGGGAATAACTGTAATTCTCCTTTTCTTTAACTATCAATCTTGGTTACTGTTCTTGGGAGTGGGGGGAAACCACATGCAAAAAAAACCCAACAACAAACCACCCCAATAGACAGAGTCTCTAGCATAAAATAAAGCACTAGCTACTCGAGTTAAACCAGCTGATTATTTGTGGGGTGGGGGAGCGGGGGGTTATAGTGTTCAATTGATTTTTGTTTCATTGTTACATGGTTTTTGTTATGTTTCTTCCAATCATTAATAAAGTTTGAAAGCACAAATATTAACAGAAAAGTTCTTAACTGCTGTGAACACAGGTGTATGAATGTTGCCACACACGGTAGCTGTAGTGGGCCAAACTCTGCCCTGGTAGGACTCTAGAGCTTGCAGTGAAAATGACCTTTTATGTGAGGGCTAGCTTTTAGCCATTGTCCTTTGAAAACGTCACGTTGGTGCTCTTGAATATGTGATGGTGTTGAAGATACATGAGAATAATTCTGAAAAAGCAGGATTTTATCTCTGTATATTTCCACAGCACTTACTTTCTTAATGGAAAGTATACATGTGAAACGGTGGGGTGGCTTAAACCTTTTCTGTTTTTTCAATTAATCTTATTTCTTTACACTACACATCTGTGGCCTTGTGCAGGTCTCTATTGCCTGTTAGAGAACATGGCTTACATGTAAAGCTAGAGTATATTCTTCCAGTGAGTATCTGAGCTGACAAGGTCTTGATCTCTCATGTGAGTTTTGCTGTTGATGGATAACCTTTGCTTCTGTGGAATGTGTTCATCTTAATGCATGAAGAGTACAGTTCTGAAGCGGGGAGTTTGTGATTTGGTTTCCTTTGGCTTGTTCTTCCATAAGACCCAATTCTGCAGAGTGTTTAAATGTGTGCTTCCGTCTCTTATTCAGAATCTTGCTGAAGTTAATAAAACATGTGTTCGAAGTTAGTCGTATACTTTAAAACTTTGCTGAGTAGGGATGAATTTATGCCCATGATGAAATGTTTTGCTGAATTAGTCTTAATGTTTTGCTTTCTTGACTTCCTGTCTGGGAAGTTGTTATTGCAACAACATATATTTATGTGCAAAAGATAGGCAATGAGGACATCCTGTCATTTCTCTTCCAGAGATGAATATGCTTGAAAAGTCACGTGATAATCTAAATAATTCTTGTGCCTTTGCTAATTTGCTATGCTGAGAAAGATCTTTCCTTTCAGAAAAGTTGCAGTAGGGTTCTTTAAACTTTTCTGTGAGTTCCACTTACTGCAATAATCCTTCCATTAGGAACTTTCTGGAATGATGAAATTGATGTTGCTCAAGGAAAATAAGTTTCTAGCAGTGCAGGCTAAACATATGTAACCTTAAAAGCAGACAAAAGGATTTAAGTACATTTTAAAGGATGCATAAAAAGCATCAAGATGTGCCATCAAAATTTGGCTATTCTGTCCAGTGAGCTCTGTTTCCAAGTGTTGCTTTCCCATAGCGATGCTACGTAGACTTGTAGCACTAAATTCAAGACACACTCTGTCCGTTGCTGAACAATTTAGAGGAAATTACTGAAGAGTTTGCAATGGCTTTTTAGCCACTTGCTACCCTTGAATTGCTATTCAGATATCGATCTCAGCTAAATAGATTGCTAACAGGTTCTGTACATTCTGTTTCAACTACCTAAAGAGGAGCACTGCTGTCAGGTTTTATCTGTTCTCTCAGCTGGCATGGCAGAGGTTGCTCTTCCTGTGGCTGCCATCTGGCTCACCACCTCTCATCCCAACCTTGTGGAGGGTACTTAGTAATCATATTGATGCTGTTTCTTGCCAAAAGGCTAGGTTACTGGTGCTCTTCTCTGCATTTCTATAGAAATCTCTTTATTTTGCATGCAAAAGGGAGCAAGTGTTCGCTCTTGCCAAATAAAGCGTGCTGTTGCTTTGGTTCTGACTGAACAGACATTTCTTACGTGGAACTACTGAATTTTTACAGAACATTTGATGTTACCCAGGCTTCTTGCACTTGCATCATTATGCCTTTTATATTCCAAAACATGTATACGCCTTTGTACATGCCTTGTCTATTCCAAAAAGTTCCTTTACATTTTGGTACATAGAGAGGTACAGAATCTAGTCTTAAACCATTACCTCAGAGTGAATGTTGAGGATACTTTTTATGCAGGACTAGTCATATAGACTGTTAGTTATGAGATCTTTCAATACAAAATAGTTGCACAGAAATAAGATTTGTAGACGTAGATTTTAGTCTCACCATCTTTACGCTCACACCTGACTTCTGCTATACAGGGCAAACTGTGGACTCACTGCCCTGGAAGTTATGTGTCCAGAGCTAAGATTGACTTGTTAGTGTTAGCCTCAACTCACATTCTTTCCTTAACAAAATAACTGTTCATCACCCATGGTTAATACATTTTATTGTTACGCTGGATAATTAAGCAAGGCTCTGTTAATTTAGGACCTGATTCTGCACCACTGAAATCTATAACAATTTTTCTATCGAGTCCTTTGTGCAAAAGACCTCGAAAGCACATGATATCTTTAAAGATGATACCTTTACTTACTGGAAGGGAAGGCTTGCATCTTGGTTTATGTAATGCGATCTTGTTACAAGATGAAGTTGGGGTGCTGCTACATCCTCCCATGGAGATAGCTTCCAAATACTGGAGGCTAAAAGTGCATGTTGATATTTCAGTCCTGCTTAGTTGTTGTGGTTTAAGCCCAGCCGTAACTCAGAACCACGCAGTCGCTCTCTCACTTCCCCCACTTTCTCCCTCCAGCTCCCGGAGGGATGGGAAGGAGAATTGATTCTAACTCCCACAGGTTGAGATAAGAGCATTCCAGTAACTAAGGTATAACACAAACCACTGCTGCTGCCACCAATAATAATAATGAGAAGGGAAATAACAAGAGAAGAGAATACAATGGCTCACCACCTGCTGACTGATACCCAGCCTGACCGAGAAGTGATCTAGCCCTTCAGGGTGACTGCCCCCAGTTTATGTAGTGGGCATGACGTGCTGTGGTATGGAATACCTCTTTGGTTAGTTTGGGCCAGGTGTCCTGTCTCTGCTTCTGCTTCCTCCCGGCTTCCCCTCCTCCCTGGCAGAGCATGAGACCCAGAAAGTCCTCGGTCAGAGTAAACATTACTCAGCAGCAACTAAAAACATCGGCGTTATCAGCCTTGTTCTCAGGCTGAGAGTCAAAAAACACAGTGCTGCACCAGCTACTAAGAAGGAGAAAAATGGCTGCTACTGCTGAGCCCAGGACATTAGTCCTTACTTGTTCCTATTGTGCTCTCTTTAACTAGTGCAGGGTACCCCTTTGTAATCATGAGGATGCTTCTTGTGCCGGGTTGTGGATATAATGATATGTGTTCTTAGTTTTTTTCAAGCCAAAAATTCGTGAAGTAAGAAATGGCTTTTTAATTCCATCTCTGCAGCTTATCTTGGCTTTGCTGCCGTGGAAGAGATCCAAGATGTGCTCTTAATTTTGTTAAAATAATAACTTTCATCAATAAATACACGAACAATAGACAAACTAACCACTAATACCCATGGAATAACTCACTGATATCTCTATTGAGCTACTGAGCTCTAGTGGCCAAGCCTAATTAAGATTCATCTTCATATTATGGACAAATGTGATGTGAAGATACTAATTTAAACAATGTTCTGGCAGAAGTAGCTTGTGCATATGCTTGAACTTGCAGTCTTTATCACTCTCCCACAGCTGCTTTGTTGGGTTGTTTTTTTTTTTGGCTAAACAAATTGTTCGTAAAGTCACTAAATAATTATTATAATCTGCAGATCTCTGAGGTAACACATCTGTTTCACTGGGGTTTGAGCTGACTTTCTGGTTATGTTCTAGATAGATTTGCAAACATCCTTCCCTGTGCTTAATTTCTCTTGGAGCTCAGTTGCACTGCAAAACTGTGTTAGCAAAAACCGCACAGCTTCATTTTAATTAGTGTTAAAGACACTTGTTTGTCTCTATTTCTGTCGGGAAACAATGTATCTGTGGCTTGCTGGGGACTGAAGGCCACTGATCTGCTAGTGATTCCAGTGTATATTTTGGAACCCACTGAGATTGTGTGCATCCAGGTTCTGTTGCAAACTTATTATGCTGTTATTTGTCCCAGTCGTGGAGATAGTTAGTTATTCAGCTTTATGTACATATGTGAATGATGACTGTAAGAACACAAAGCATATTCATTCTTCTTCATTTTCACGTGCTCATTGCATGAGACAGCAATCCAAGCTTGATTGGGAGCAACCTTAATGATGTGTGCTATCTGCTTGCAGATTTGCCCTTCTTGTTAGTGAGTCTTCACTGTACTCCTTCAGCTCCAGTGGAATTCTTCAGTCTGACTACAGTGAAAAACAGCGGCCAACCATTGTACTATTTTATGCATTGTTAGAATTTACTTCTGTTTTCTCACTTGTTCTTAGATTAATTGGGAGAACAGTTTATTTGGTCTAATATATGGAAATGAACTGCTAGAGTGAGTAGGGATGCCAGGAGTTGAAGTGGGACCTTACTCATTAGGGTTTACCTAGATGATTATGCCACAGTGTCTGTTGTGGCATATGGCCTTTTAGTTTCTATTTCTGGATTGCCTCTATAGCTTCAGTGTAGTGTGCCAAGGCGAGAAGAGTATGCTTGTTACAAATGCAGATTGGACAAATACATAAAGAGTAAATGGCCAGCAGCAAGTTGTAAAACACAGTAAATTGTAGTTCACTTCTATTAATCACTTGCCATTGATTGCAAGAGAAACTGAGTGGAAAAATTTAACCTTTTAAAACCAAAATGTCAGGTAACTAACATCAGTCAACTTGTTTCTCATTCATGGTGAGTGAAGGGACTGCTCATGCCAGGGTACCACAGCGTTTTTTTTACTGCTGTGAAAATGCCCAGAGAAGAGAAGCAGTTATTAGAAGTATTTTAATTCTGCATGAGCCCTATAATCAGGGGTTTGCAAGCTCTCATTCTGTCCAGTTTTCAAAGTCCACAAGTCCTGTAGCCCAAATTACTATATCCTGGCAAAAAGAGTGGTGAATTTTAACTATCTATGATGTATACTTAAGAGACTCCATAACTAAAGGGTGGACAGCACTTTCTTTCATATCAGTATTATGAAAATTCAAATGGCATTAGCAATGCTGTTGGACTAGATCTAGCTGGAAAAAGTGTGATTTCTTCATCTGGATTTCCTTTCCTCAGTCAACTTGATCTTCTCTTTGAAACTGTCACGATGTAGTGGAGGCTGCAGCAAAAGGATCTGTAGGTGCATCCTCCTTCTCACTTTACAAAGATGATACCTTGTGCTCAATGCATCGTCTCCTTCAAGACCTGGAGATGCTTAGTGGTCCTGCATGTACAGGTAACACTGTCCTGCTGTGATAGTTTTCTTGAGAAAGAAATGACACTGTAAGCTGGGAGAACGATAGGATAGTAGCCTGATTCCAGGCCCATGGCTTGATGGGTTAAAGGACTACCTCATTTTGAAGCAGAGAATGAGGGAAGAGAGAGAGAGAGAGAGAGAGACTAACAGAAGAGCTGGGCTACAGAGCATGTGGCTGGATTAGGCAGCATAGGGAGTGAAAAGAGGAGAAAACCACTACTGTCATGCTCAGTGTGGTGGTGCTGATGCCTAATAACTTCATGGTTGTTTTGTACACAGTATAGTTAGGCTTGTGTAATTGCTATGCCATTTGTACATCACTTATCCATGAAGTGAATAAACCTTTCTCTTAAGTTGTTTGAGTCCCAGTTTGTTTGGAGCGGCTGCAAGAAAATGCTAAATTGTAATTTGATGCAGTAAACTAAGATCTTTGGTTTTAACTTGAAGCACTGCAGAAGTGCTGTGATAGATTGGCTGGGGGGTTTATATATATGTCTTTATGACATGTAAGAGAAATTGAATGGGCTGACTAAAATAGTTGGTTTATGTCAAGGCATCCAAAGGACTTTCTGTGGAGAAATTATCTATCAGAAATACTGCAGGTTGCTTTTTAATCTTGATCTATTACATCCGATAATAAACTGGATTTTAAAATACAATGCTTTGATTTTAAGCTAGTCAATGTGATGAGTCTGTTCAGATGTATGCCTGAATTATAAACTTATGTGGGATCCTGTGATAAAATTGACTTCTAGTGCTGTTGTCTTTAAACCTCTAAGAATGGTTGTCTGTATGTGTACATCTAGATTTTTTTCTTTAAAGTTTGTATCTATGTAAAGATATATCTAATACAACCTTACAGTGAAAGAAAATAACTTTAGAAACTGTAAGCAATAGAATTTATCCCTGAAGGCAAAACTGTAAAGAGTAGTAGGAACTGTTAGAACACTGAATTAAAAGAAATTGAAATGTCTGACAAGTAGACAAACTGATGTTTAATTAAATATGAATCAGTGTAAAAGAGAGCTGTTTATTATTATTTACTGAATCCATTTTGACAACTGCACAATTTAGGATGAAATGCAGAAGAACATATGTCTGGCTTCGTATGACCCCAAATTTATTTGTTCTCCCTTTCACTGGACAACATGCCTTTTTTCCCCAAAGTCATTTTTGGTTGCTAGGAGAAGTGCAGTGGCCTGCCCTGCTCTTATCCAGCAGTAAAACCATAGAGTGTATTGAGGTAAAGAGAGGGGCAAAGCACAGTATAGGCCATGAATCACAAGTTGTCTCTGATATGTCCACTTTGTTCCCACTTTTTCTTTGAAAACTTTTGTTTTTACTAATGGTGTTTCTTTTCAGCTGATCTCTCAATGCCATTCAGAGGGTGAAAGAAATTGTGCTATTAAGAGTCCACTCAGAGGAACAAAAAAAGGAGGGGGAGACTATGAGGCTTGCTCATGGGGCCACAGTGCACAACTCAATGAATAGCTTCAGTCAGCTGCTGTTAAAACTGAATGATCAATACCTTCTGGTTTTTGCTAGGACTACAAAGTATATGGAAGGTCTCTGTAGTGGTCCCGCCAGTTTTAATGCAAGATACTGAAGTTGTTTACAAATCATCTTCAAACTTCAGTATATGCAGTATTCTTGAAGCATGTCTGTAAAAAATCAGATACATTTGCTAAGATTAGAATCATTAATAATTGTGCTGCTCTTGCTCTAGTTTGTGAAACCCTTTATTCATTCACTCTCTAAATCATGCTTTTTGAAGCTGTGTATGTGATGGTGGAGATTCACTTCTCCACTACATCCTATAATGATCTAGAAGTGCACTTAACCAAATGCAGTAGGCTACTTTTAAACTTTTGTGGTTAAAAATGGGTTTATATTGCAACAGATATAAGTGATTAAGCAGTGTCGTCTGTATTGATAGACCATTGAAATCATGAGAGTTATCGAAATCATGGCAGATTTCACTTGAAATTGATTGCTGGAAGGATGTATAAACAGTATGTTCTTTCCTTAAGTGCTTAATGAAACCTAGCCTTAAGAGCAGCCTTAAAACAATGATTATAGCTCTCAAGAAAGATTGCTGAGGAGGTCATATTTGTGAGTCCTATGAATGAGGAAACAGAACATGTGACTGCAGAGAACTGTGGTTTGTGCTGTAGTAACAGATGACTCCCTGTGAACAGAGCAGGCCTCTTCATTCCTTCACAGGAGTACATGGTGAAAGGCTAAGGGTCTCATTACCAATTTAAAAGATCTTGTTGACTCAATTTAGCAACATGCAGATGAGGGAGAAATTCAGTGATGATGCACTTGGAATTATAGTGTGGCAACTTGTACATATTTGTTATTCCCATTTCAACAAAATAGGTTTTCACCCATATTTCTGAGGGCGTTGGGTGACCTGGCAGCACTGGATTCAGTCCCAGGGTAATTTAATGGAATTTATGTTTGTTTAGATCAGGGCTGAATTTGCCTCTGGGGAAAGATGAAAATGGAAGAGTTGTATTACAGGGAACTGACTGTATCTTACTTTCTGCTGATGGGTAGGAGTGTGTGTGGGGTTCTTTTCTGTGTGGTGTTCTTACTGGTTTTTTTTTCCTTTCTTTTTCTTCCTGATCCATACAGACTTTAAGAGTAATTTAAATCCCATCTACAGTACAGTGGAGTTCTCGGTTACTTCCAAGAAAGCTGCAAGTGTTCAAACTAAGAATTTTCCCCTCATAAATTACAGCAGGTGTTGCCTCAGTCATTTTTCAGTGCTAGCCCAAGAATGCTGTTGTCCTTCCTCCTGCTGAGGCCTCATTCCTGTTGAAAACTGCATTGCAAAACAGACATTTTTTTCACTGCATGTGAATATTAGTTGGCAAAATCAGATTAAGTGTTAATACGTTAATGTAAAGGATGTGCCTAGTACCACTCGGGAACACCATGCCAGAAGGGAGAATGAGATCTGGTCTGTGAGAACGCAGCTGATGGTAGGAGAGAGGTGCTGCTGTTAATGGTGGCTTGAACTGATGTTTCTGCTGCATCTCTTTGCCTGCCATTTAAAGCAAGGCAACTTTTGAGGTCCGGAAGGATGGGAATGGTAGTATCACGGACCATGAACATGTCATTTAGTAACAGTTTTCCTTCCTGTTACTCAATAGTTCTCCCATGTTGCATAATGAAGGAGCAAAGAGAGTGATTCAGCACTGCTGGATTTGGGACAGGGACTAGAGGGGAGCAGACACTGGCGCAGTGAAACATCGAGTTATGTCAGTCCTTCATCATCTTTTCCTTCTGTCCTCAGCTATGTGTTTCTGGGAGTCTAAATATGCTGGAAAAGGAGTCAGGAAAGAAGTGGCAGTCTGAAAAAAGGTCTGAAATTGCAGGAAGCCTATTGGCTTGTGATGGTATTCCTGTTCTTGCATTTCCCTCTTCATTCAGCTTAACATGCCGAATGAAACATGATTTCTTCAGAGAACTCATCTGTCCCTCAGAGCCCAATTCATGGGTAGAATAAGTGAACTTTTATTCAGATTGAGTAGCATGGATTTTAGTAAGGACCAGCTATAGCCACAGCATTGAAGTGGAAAAGTAAGGAATGAAGACAGGTTTATGTGCAGTTTTCTTGTCAAATGATATGTTCTTTCTTCCTTCCTTCCTGTTAAATCTATTTCCAAGATTTTTGCTATAATGTAATACAACGTGTAGCTCGCTTGGCAGGTTTCAAGTATGAAATCTCCTTACTTTTGATGCGTTGTGTTTGTAACTCTAGAATGTTTTCCTTTGCATAGGCCAGAAAAAGAGAAACTCTTGATACATAGAAGTCGCTGTAGTTGAAATTTCTTCATTTAGTCTAGGCCATGGAGATAAATATGCTCTTGTGTTTACAGATTTTCATTCCCTGTGGTGCTAGTCTGGTATTTCTGTCCATGTTCCTTGTTTCATTCATGTAGCTTGCCTCCTTACATTTTACAGTTGAAGACTTTCTTCTATCTTGTTTTCTTGTCAGTTGATTTAGTTTCTTTTCCAGCCTTTTTTTCCTATTCCTCATTATTCTCTGTTTATTTATGTTGCTGTTTTCTAACCATGTTGCTTAAGTATGAAGAATGAAAAGATTGAAATAGCAGGAAAAGTTTGGGGGAAGGCAGTGTTGGTGATGGAGGAACAATTATAAGGGACTTTGTTCTTGGCAGGGTTATTTGGTGAATTTTGTGCACATGTATAATGTTCTGTAGGAACAGAATATTCTGCTAGCTGTAAAAAGTACTTTGAGTAAATAAAAAAAAAAAACACAAAAAAAACCGAAAACAAAACATTTACAAGTGCAAGACAAATTTTGTGTCAAGTTGGAAAGAGGTATGTACCTTCCTGAACATTTAATCATGTCTCAAGTCTACCTTTTAGTTTTGAAGCATGCGAGTCTCTACTCTTCACTGGAGAATCCTCTCCTTCAGTCCGGAGACAACTACAGGAAGCTATGTTTGTAAGTGATTGTTAGGTTTCCTCTTCTTACAAATAGTTGAACATTATCCATTTATAAAATATCCGTACATAGCTGGGCAATCAACTTTGAATATCTAAGCCGCATTTTAATGTTCTACAGTCATAACCAGGCAATTAACATTAAAAGGCAAAAGATACTAAGTTTCTTATGTGTGTATAATCTATATTTGATGTATGTATATAGTACATCTTGTAAGAGACCTCTCAACTTACTAGGTAAGCTGGATGAAACACTTTCTGGGTTGAAGTTTAAGTTGGTTTTCATTTTGGCGTGGTTTTTTTCTCTAACTCACGGTTGATCTTAGTTGTATTGAAGAGCAAATGTTATTTTTTTGCAGTGGGCATGACTTGTATATCAAATCCTGACACAGCAGAAGATGGTGGGAATTTTGTCATCAGCATCAGTGAGGCCCCAGTTTTGGTTTTGGAGTGTTTGGCAGTGTGGGAAGCTAATGCAGAGAAGGAAGTTTTTGTTTTGGTTTTATGATTACGCAAAACTCAAGAAATTGACTTACAACTGAACATAAAGCTATAATCAGGAGGTTGAGAGACGCAAGTACAAGCTTCTCTTGTGCTCTGTTAGACAACTAGTGGGAAGCCAAGGTAATGACGCGCAACATATCCAGTAGTCTGCCGCTTAAGAAAGTAGTCTAACACCATGAAAACTGCATTGTTTCATCTTTAATTGAAGGCTCACTGTTGACGGAGTGCACCTTCAGCTGTATCTGCTCTAAGGACTTCAACTTTCACAATTAGGGAAGTCACAAATCTTTCAAAACCAATTTGTTAGGAATTTGCAAAGTAGAAGGGCAGATTATTTAGCAACAGATTTCTTCCATATCCCTTGGCATTTGTGACCAAGAGTCTTATTAATCTGCTTGGTATTTCCAGAGCAGTGACAAGGATGAAATAAATTCTGTCAGTCTTTGGATGAAGAATGATACAGGAGTTAACAGTCATTTGAAGGGGATGGAGAATAACTGTATGCAAGACTTCGTGTCCTCTGCTGTCTACAGTGGTACTTTTGGCATCTTTTGAGACAGTCTCAGCATGTACTTTAAGGGCCCAAATCTATGTTTTACCATATATACTATATTCACAGTCTAGGCCAGGCTTTGTAAAATGCTACATCACATTAATCATAGAATCACAGAATGGTTTGGGTTGGAAAGGACCTAAAGATCATCCTGTTCCAACCCCCTGCCATGGGCAGGGACATCTCACACTAGACCATGTCGCCCAAGGCTCTGTCCAACTTGGCTTTGAACACTGCCAGGGATGGAGCTTTTACCAGTTATTTGGGCAACCTGTGCCTGAGCCTCACCATGCTCACAGTAAAGAACTTTTTCCTTATATTTAACCTGAACTTTCCCTGTTTAAGTTTGAACCTGTTACCCCTTGTCATATCACTACAGTCCCTAATGAAGAGTCCCCCTCCAGCATCCTTGTAGGCCCCCCTTCAGGTACTGGAAGGCTGCTATGAGGTCTCCATGCAGCTTCTCTTCTCCAGGCTGGACAGCCCCAACTTTCTCAGCCTGTCTTCATATGGGAGGTATTCCAGCCCCTGATCATCTTCGTGGCCCTCCTCTGGACTTGTTCCAACAGTTCCGTGTCCTTTTTATGTTGAGGACACTGGACCTGCACACAATACTCCAAGGGAGCTCTCATGAGAGCAGGGTAGAGGGGCAGGATCACCTCCTTTGACCTGCTGGTCACACTCCTTTTGATGCAGCTCAGGATATGGTTGGCTTTCTGGGCTGCAAGCACACACTGAGGACGATTCATGTTCAGTTTCTCATTGACGAAGACCTCCAAGTCCTTCTCCACAGGGCTGCTCTGAATTTCTTCTCTGCCCAACCTGTAGCTGTGCCTGGGATTGCTCCTACTTAGGTGTAGGACCTTGCACTTAGCATTTTTTCATTCTAAGGGAAACAGAAGGCCCCATATGTCAGCCTGATCGGACTCACAGAGAAGTCTGCTGCCTCCCTGGGGCCAGGGTAAGGGACTTCACCAGAAAATTCACTGATCTGGTACAGTCCTGCCGCTACTATCCTTTATTAGTGTTCCATGTGGGCAATGAGGAAGTCTCTTCAAGAAGCCTGAGGTGACTCAAGAAGGACTTCAGGGCCTTTGGGCAACTGGGAGCCTGATTAGTGTTCTCATCCCTCCTGGGGTACATTTACCCTATGACAAGTGCAAGGATGTTGTTAAGTTATGTGGAGAGAAAGTTAGAAAGGCGAAGACACAGATGGAACTAAATGTGTCCACTGCCATAAAAGATAATAAAAAGTACTTTTTCAGATATATTAGCAGTAAAAGAAGGGCCAAGGAGAACGTCCATCCTCTTACTGAATACTAGGGGAACCCTAGTGATTGAGGATGATGAAAAGGCTGAGGTACTTAATGTCACCTTTGCCTCAGTCTTTAATAGTCACACCAGCCATCCCCAGGGTACTCAGTTCCCTGAGCTGGATGGCAGAGATGGGGAGTTGATTGAAGTCCTCATGATTCAGGAAGATATGGTTAGTGACCTCCTGCTCCACTTAGATGTTCACAAGTCTATGGGACTGGATGTGTTACATCCAAGAGTGCTGAAGGGGCTGGCAAAGGAGCTTACCAAGCCACTCTCCATCATCTATCAGCAGTCCTGGTCTAGTGGGCAGGTCCCAGAGGAATGGAGGTTGGCCAGTGTGACACTTCTCTACAAAAAAAGCAGGAAGGAAGACCCTGGGAACTGCAGGCCTTGAGCTCAGTGCTGGGGAAGGTCATGGAGCAGATGATCCTGAGTGAGATCATAAAGCACATGCGGGAAAATAGAGGGATCAGGCCCAGTTGCATGGGTTCATGAAGGGCAGGTCCTGCTTGACCACCCTGCTTTCCTTCCATGATAAGGTGACCCATGTGGTTGATGAGGGAAAGGCTGTGGACATTGTCTATTTGGACTTTAATAAAGCATTTGACACTGTCTCCCATGGTGTTTTCCTGGAGAAGTTGGCTGCTCATGGCCTGGGTAGGTGGATTCTTCGCTGGGTTGGAAACTGGCTGGATGGCTGAGCCCAAAGAGTGATGGTAAATGGCATCACATCTAGTTGGTGACTGGTCACTAGTGGTGCCCCTCAGGGCTTGGTGTTAGGGCCAGTGTTGTTTAATATCTTTATCAATGACCTGGATAAGGGGATCGAGCACATCCTCAGTAAACATGCAGATGACACCAGGCTGGCTGGGAGTGTTGATCTGCTGAAGGGTAGGAAGGGTCTGCAGAGGGATCTGGATAGGCTGCATTGATGGGCTGTGACCAGTAGTATGAGGTTCAAGGCAGGGTTCCAGGTCCTGCATTTGGGCCACAACCCCGTGCAACACTACAGGCTTGAGGAAGAGCAGCTGGAAAGCTGCCCATGGGAAGGGACCTGAGGGTGCTGATTGATGGCCACTGAACATAAGCCATCTTGAGCCCAGACAGCCAAGAAGGCAAACGGCATTCTGGCTGGTGAAGACTGAGGCAAAGAAGTAATTTTGAACCTCAGCCTTTTCCAAATCCATGATAGCTAGTTCTCCCATTTCCTTCCGAACAGGGCCCACGTTATCCCTAGTCTGACTTTAGTTTGCAACATACCTATAGAAGCCCTTCCCATTATCTTTGACATCCCTGGCCAGACTCAATTCTAACTGGCCCTTAGCTTTCCTGACCTGATCCCTAGCTTCCCGGACAATGTCCCTGTGTTCTTCCCAAGCTGCCTGTTCTCATTTCCACCTTCTATAAGCTTAATTTTTCCTTCTGAGTTTTCTCAGCAGCTTCTTACCCAACCATGGAGGCCTCCTGGCCTTCTTGTCCCATTTCCTTCTTTTTGGGGTGCAACACTCCTGAGCTTGGAGCAGGTGATCCTTGAGTAGCAGCCAGCAAATTCCATGTTATTCCTGTTAATGTAGTGTGTGGGTATTTTTGCCCTGTGGGAATTTCATGGGGCAGTGCCTCCTGGGCTTGTCTTCTAATTGGAGTGAAGGAATAATTTCTGATCACCTGGTATGTTTGGTGTTATACCTAGGTAAACATATAAAGGGAAAAGGGTGGAACATGAAGGAGCAGAGATGGAGCCATGGGACTGTGTGTTACTGGGACTGTGAAACTTGTTGCTGCAAAAACTGTGGATGGGGAATGTTTTAGCAACAACTAGAATAAAGCATAGTATCTTTCCTGAATGCCCAGAATACCCTTATGCCAATGCAGGTTATGGGGTGTTGGGGAAAAGAATTCTAAGGTAATTTTTAGGGGGAAAAGGATTTCTGAGATTTTGAAACTTCTGAAGACAGATGCAGCAGTCACAGATGCAATATATCTACTTCCTTCCCTCCCTAGCCCCACAGTGCCTTTAGAAATTAATTTCCTAGTGCTCCAGACTTTTGTTTAGTGCTTTGAACAGACAGGCACCAAGTGTGATATATTAAGCTGGGGAGAGAAAATATAGAGAAAGTTAGTTTTAATACGGACTTGGCTGCAGGCATGCTGCCTAATGAATCACTATACCACATCCTGCAGTGTTATGAGTGCTAGTGGTCTCCTGTCCAAATACAATTCTTGTCCAGCTTCCTTCACTTAGGAGTCTCACAGGGTTGTAATTCTTACATCTACTTTAGAAAGAAGGTGGGTTATAAGTTGGACTAGCTGAGATAGAGGATTTGAACAAGCTTCCTTGGAAGTGAGACTTCAGTGGAGAAATTGAAACGTAGAATAATGCTATGCAGAATCGAAAATGTTCAGCCTGTGCACAGAGTTCCTGGAGAGGAACTAGATTCAGTAATACTCTGTGCTGAATGTTCAGAAGGCTTTTCAGATCATAGTTTGCTTGCACATATTAAAGCTTTTTTATAACTTGGTATGAATTGGTTGCATATGCATGTGATAGAAATAAAACCTAAGTGGATGTTGTAAGCCAAAGAAGTAAATCAGCCAGTGATTCTATTGCATATATTCTTGGTACAACTGTCTGAGAGAGCTATAAATAGATACTGCTTATTACTTTCATATGCATTTATTTTTGCTTTAAATGGCAAATAAAACTATTGTTAACAGTTATTGTTAACAGATATCATTAAAATCGCTTGGAGGATATTTACTTAGATTATTTTGAGGAAAAGAATGAATGTCCTTGTTAAAATACTTGTTAATAGTGTCTCAGTGTTGGGACAATAGATAAGTTGCCAGTACAAATGGCTATAGATTTTTCTTCACCTCTCCAAGAAAGAAATTATGTAGAGGGTTTATGAGCACTTTTCCAGGTACTTATGCTATAAGTTACCTTTTTGTGGCAAAAGCCAGAATCAGGAGGAGAAAACCAAGAAAGCAGCATTTTCGGTAAGTATTAAAAAAAATAAGTAAAAGAAATGGAGTAGTAGAAAAATAAACACCCATCTCACAGACATATCATTACCTTCTTTCGCTCATTTCCAGATATGTCAAAATCAGCAAACCTACTGTTATAGTTTCAGTAATACCTTCTTTAAAAGTAGGTCTTGCTGGCTTTGTTTTTATTTTCCAGTAATGGAAGAGCTTTTGCTTTGTAAGGATTTTTGGAGGCTTTGCTCACTGCCAGTAAATGTGGCAAAAAACAGGGCAGGAGATCAGTCCACTCAAGTGTTTGGTGTTCATGGAATACATACCTAATATAATGGAAATGTCACTGGCTCTTGTTCCCCTTCCCTCTCATGGGGGATAATCAATACATATGCTTCAAAATATTTCCCTTAGCAGGATGAGATAGCCAACAATGATAGATCTGGCTAACTATCTGGCAGTGTGCTTGTGTCTCTGATAAACCAGATATTTGGAACTTTCAGAGACATACTGTTAAAACATATTGTTCTTGCCATCTGGCACTTTTTGCTCACTTCAGTGGGATGGTTTGGAGGTAAGTGAGAAGTGCTGCTTAAGAAGTTCAGTAAGACGGAATTCAGAATATGGAGACTTTGTGAGATTCCTTTATTACATAAACAGTTACTAAAAGTAGTAAGGGGAGTGAAACAATTGCTGATTTCTTGTGCTATAGAGTTTTAACTTTGGTTGCATAAGCAAAGTATACCTAGGTATATAAAACCTCTTTTAAGCAATGACTATTTCTCACACAGATTTTACAGTTT
>WYDI02141219.1:0-73704 GCA_009867235.2 Psittacus erithacus | reverse complement strand
GGGAAGGACAGGTTGTGGGGGGAAAACAAGCAGGCTACATGCTTTGTCTAATTTACGACTAAGCTTAAACCGCAACACCTACAGTTCTAAGGTACTATTATAGCTCTGCTTCTAATGCTGTTTCTTGCTTGTAACATCCCTTGAAAACTTTTTTCTAGTAAGAGTGGTGTATGTTCTTACCTGAGAGCACTTCAGACTTTTTGCTGCCAGAAATCTGAAATTATTGTGCTAGTTCTGCCTACAAAAAGAAAGAAAAAGAAAAAAAAGAAAAAAGAGATGACTTGGTTTATTTAAGTAGTGGAGGCCTCTGTGAGGACATTATTTCTATGTTGCCTAATCTTTTCTTTGAGACTCTTAAATTTGAAAGGGGTTGGAATTTAAACTCAATCTAAGCTTGTTTCTAGGTATTGAGTATCTTGTCTATGTCTGTGGTATTTTTAAGAGTTAAACAGAGCATGAGAATAGAAACGGCAATCTCTGTGATTATCAGTCAGGGTATGAGTATTGAGGAGAGGTGGCTCAATTCTACTGACTTTGGGTCTAGCCTTTTTTTTTTTAAGCCATGGTTTCTATACATATGTCTCTTCTGACTGGAATAAGAAGTTAACTTGCAAGCAACATGTGTGAAAGCATGCAAACAGACTGATTTGTTATTTTTTGAAATAAATGTTAAACCCTTTCCTGTATGATTCTACTAATGTGGCTAAAATCTCTTGTGTGTGTGACTGATGAAAAGTGAAATTTTGCCCAACATGACGGTGAGCTGTAGTCCACTACATCTGTTCACTTGTGGATTATCTGAGGACTTCTTTGAAGTAAAAAACTTCAAAACCAAAAACTGCCTCAAAACATATAGTGTGGGTTGTCTGCCACATTTACCATCACGCACATGTTTTTATGCATGTGACGGGTAGGAAGCCCATCCTTACCCTGCTCTGTATTCCTGTGTTACAGTCAGACGGACTCTATCACTGAAGGCTCACTGTTCTAATATTACTTCTCTTGAAGGTCAACTGCAGTACACATGGTAGTTTGTTGTTAGCTCAGCTATTGATTTAAGTGTAGAGACTGATGAATCAAAAAGTGTATATGAGAAGTCTCAGTCTGAAAGGTGTGTATGGTGATTGTTCCCCCCCCTTGTTTCTATGTCTGAGGAATGATTAAAAACAAAGGAATTTTGTTAGTACCAGCATTATCTGTGTGGAGGTAGATGTACATATCCCTCAGTGGAAAGGAAACCACCAGACAAGTTATTTAGCATCTTACTGTTCTTCAGGTTTGTAACTGTAATTTCCTTTCAGCACAGGATAAGTTTGAAGTATAGTATGTGGTGTGGTCTACATGTGGCTTCTCCCCTCCTTGTGTCCTGATTTAGGCAGCTTTCTGTATGCACATTCTCTTTTTTGAAGCAAACTTTACAAGTTTCAGTTTAGTTTTCGCTAAGTAATTTATGACGTTTAGTTACCTCTATAGAGTTTAGAGGAAAAACGCTTAGGTATTTGAGAGATCTTTAAATTTAGTAGAGAAATTTCTAGTAAAAAATTGTAACAAGCAGCTGAAGCCAGGTGCAAAGAGCCATCTTTAACCATTTGTGTAGTTAGTCTGCTGTGAATGTCTTGAAATCCTAGCTTTTGATACTTTCCTGGAATAAGTGCTCTAGTAAAATACAGTTGGGTGAAGTGTAATGGGTAAGTAATAGGTAGGAGTTGAGATTTGATGATCTAATGGTTCTTCCTGCCTGTACATTCCCTGAATTTGTACTTCAGCATGCTTATTCTACTTAGCTATGTTCCTTCTCAGCACTTTATTATGTTTGTGAGGAAGCTATGGCTTCAGAAGGAGCTAAAGGAGTCCCTTTATGTAATGTCTGTATCATAATAGTGCACTTAGAGCTAATGTGGTTTGAGTGGTCTTAACGCTGCATCCTTGTCTACATTCTGCAATCCCATGCCTGAACTCTTCTGTAAACCCAGCAGACAGCAGGCTCCATCAAGGATTCTTTAATTTCTGCCCATGATGACCTTAGGAGGCCTTCCAACAGCATAAATATTGTTAAAGATTTATGTTGAAGTGAATTTCTGCTATGATGAAATGTGACTGCAGAGGCTCCCAGAGGTGGAGCTATCCTCTTTCACTATTACTTCTTTTCTGAGACCATACAATAGGTAGATGGCTTGTTTTGTTTCCAGAATCAGTCAGCTGCACAGGTCTAGTTACTGATTTTTTGCTAGCAGCTGTGCCTCTGAGGAACACATTACAGGGTCTGCTATGTGGAAGAATTCCATTTAAAATAATAAGTAAAAAAAATCTGCCTCATTTTACTAATGTGTGAAAGCTCTCTGTTCCCGTCCTTTAGCCATTTCTCAAGTAAAGGCTTCAGGCTAATTTCCTGTGGTGCCCACTGCAATTAGTTGGGCATCTGTGCACTCTGCAGTTGGAGCCCTTGATGACGACTTTGTTCCACATGTCCTCAGTGTCTACAAACTAGTGTACTAGTCTTGTATTATCAATCTTTCTGTGTTTATCCAGGCTATCCACCTCACTTTTACATTATTATCTGATCTTGCAGAGTGCTTGCCTGCCTGTGCAGTAATTTCTATGATTTTAATTTTTTTCCCTTATTTGTAGACTCCAGCAGTTCTACAGGGTTGCATGCCTCTCTCTGTGAATTTAAACCTTCTGAAAAAAAGCTGAGTGGAAGAAGAGATAGTGGAGAGAGTTTGCTAATCTTTGAGGGCTTTCACGAATGAAAGTGATCACTGATTCTTTAAAATTGTCCTAGAGTTTAGAAATTTTGCTTACAGACAAATTAGCCAGTCTTCTTTCCAGGAAAGAAGGTTCCTTTCAACAATCATAACACATTAATGTTTGGAAACACGATTTCAATTGCCACTTAGGTTTTCAGGGGTGTTACTGTTTTCCTCTGGAAACTTCTAGAGACCTATAGCCAACGGCACTGAAAGAAAGGTGTAAGACTGTAAAGTGAATTTCAGTTTACATCTTAAAATTATAGGTGAAGTTAGAAGTTCCTTTTTAGCAAATGTCTTGCTGAATTTTTAGCATTACCTCTCAAATATTGGCTTCTTGGAAGTATACTGGCCAATTGTCTTTAACTTTTCCTTTAGACTTGATCTTTTGTCCTGTTTCTCCTTGCTTTCTCTAAAACCAAATTCTTCATGTGCATCGCTTCCTTATTTCTTGCATGTGATACACATGTATCTTCTGCAGCTTTAAAATGCTGGTTTCTGTCTTTTGAAGTAGTTGAGTTTTAATACTGCATTGTTTGTAGGAAAGTTTGAATGGCTGGGTGGAGTATAGCTCTTTGAATTATTGACAAATTGCTCTGCTCAAATGAGAGGGGTTTGAAAAGTTGTTTGCTTGTTTTGTTTGCGTTTGTTTGTTTTCGTGGTTCACAAGTGCGATTTTTTTTTTTTTTTTTTTTTGTTCAGCTCTATGGCTGCTTTCCAGTATCATTGGTTCTGTATGTATGTGTGTATTACTTAAGGGATATAGTCTGAGGAGAAGTGGCTGCTTCTGTCTGTGGTCACTGCTCTGATCAGACCTCTGGAAAACAACTTACGATGTGTGTTTTTCTGCCCTTTAGCCTGCGAACAGCTTAATCAGTTTCATGCATCAGATATATGGAGCTTGCTGTTACTTAATGGAGTCATGCCATAATCACTTTTTTGATAAAGAAAGATATACACGTGCATGGATAGCTGTGTATTTTAAGCCCATCTGCTGTCATAATGGTTGCTCTTTGAGGAGGCAAGCAATTAAATGTATCAGTAATAAACTATGTGAATCTTTATTTTACTGACAGATATCCGTATTAAGTTAGTTATGTTTAATCACTTCAGGTGCTGAAGTTATTTTATGGACTCTTAAGAAATAATCTGCTGAAGAAACTCCCACAGCAGGGAGTTCTGTTTATAAAAGAGAAGCTGGACTTGAGATGAATAAAACATGAAAATCTGAATAAAATGCAAAACCCAGTCTTGCTACCAAGCTGTTGAATTACCAGTGCAAATCTGTATGTATAAAGAACAGATAATTTTGTTCCGTATTGGTAGTAGTGTAACAGGTTTAATAATCAGGATTTTTGTTTATTTTTTTTTAATGGGATTGTAGTCTTAGCTAGAGATATAATGCTCCATCCCTGGCAGTGTTCAAGGCCAGGTTGGACAGAGCCTTGGGTGACGTGGTCTAGTGGAAGGTGTCCCTGCCCATGGCAGAGGGGTTGGAACTTGGTGACCTTAAGGTCCTTTCCAACCCTAACCAACCCTACCCATTCTATGGTTCTGTGTGTGTGACTTGTTAGGGCAGTATAGAAAAAACTATACTAAGTTTCTGTGCTTTAACTCGTCTTGCTATGGTTGGTGTTGAAATAGAAGATTTTATGTATCTTGAAATTTCCCCATTACATGGAAAAAACCTTGCTACTTATTATTAATAATGTCTCTGTTGTGTTTTTTTGTTAGATTAAGGACTTATGTTTAAATAGTCAAGGTTTCTGTCCAGAAACTTTCATGTGTGGTTGGTTTGTTGTTTTTTTTTTGTCTCAATCTTGCTATCACCATTCCCTTATACTACAGGACTAGAAGCACAGGTAGTTTTCTAAAAGCTGTAGTGTCAGAGGCAGGCAAATTGGAAAACACACAGATGGTGAAGTCTGTGCTTTTTCTTCTGTTATTTTGAGGTAAATCCCTATTTCAACACCATCAACAAAACCTCAACCCCCCCCCCCCCAAAAAAAAAAACCAACCCAAAAAGCCAAACACACAACTCCCCCCAAAAAAAAAACCAAACCAAACCCACCCAAACTTGTGGCTGTCTTTCTGAGTCAGTTCTTCTGGAAAAATGAAATTCCAGAGAATCCCTAGAGACTTTGTACACATCTTTGCTGGATTTTGTAGTTTATAAAAAAACTCATCAGGTGACTTAAGACAGTAAACCCACTTCATTCTTATTGTTTGGATCTTGGTTCATGTGAATTTAATCTAAACCCCGTTGTGGACCAGGCAGGCAGCTAAATGCTAGACCGCCGTTTCCTTGTTCTCTGTTCCCCTGCCAGGTGGAATGGGGGAGAGAATTGGGGGAGGATAAAGGGAGTATGGTTTGAGATAAAGACAGTTTAATAGGACAGAAAAGGAAGGGAAAATAATAATAATAGTGATAAAAGAATTACAATATACAAAATAAGTGATACACAATGCAATTGCTCACCACCTGCTGACTGATGCCAGCCAGTCCCTGAGCAGCAGCCTTCAGCCAGCTTTCTTCGTTTATATGCTGAGCATGATGCCATATGGTCTGGGATATCCTCTGAGTCAGTTGAGGTAAGCTATCCCGGCTGTGTCCCCTCCCAACTTCTTTGCACCCCAGTCTGCTCACTGGTGAGGTGAGAAGCAGAAAAGGCCTTGACTCTGTGTAAACACTGCTCAGCAGCAACTAAAACATCTGTTTTATCAACATTATTATCATCGTAAATCCAAAGCACAGCAGTGTACCAGCTACTAGGAAGAAAATTAACTCTATCCCATCCAAAACTAAGGCAACCCCCAAAAACACAGGAGCAACAGAGGGGAAACATAGTGCTTGAATCTTTTGAAACACATAGGAAACAGTTTGCTTAGAAACCACATAATTTAAAAAAAAAAAACCCTAAAACATGCAGCATTGCTTACATGGAAAATCGTGCACTATCCCTCAGTGTAAATAAACAAAATGTAATGCTCTGATTTTTAATTTTTTCACCAAGCATTAAGCTTACTGGTAATCACAGTATATATCATAGCACATACAAGTTAGCAGAAGCATCTGAATGAATAATGCTCAATTGTCCAGAGAGCAGCATTATTTTTGTTTATCCAACTATATATTTTCTTATTCAACACTCATTAAGATAAACATACTGTGATAAACTGCAAGATCCTAAGTGTGTAGCAGACAAGTCCATTCAGTAAAGTGAAATATGTCTTTATTTCCTGTAGATTTATGTTGTAGGTCTTCAGTAAACCCCCAGCATTCCTGAGCTGCAGTACTGCCAGCCTGTACTTTCATTCACTATAGTTCTTTTCAGAAATGCCTCTTCCGTCATTCTCAACATCTTTGTTCCTTCGTGTTCACTGCTCTGGGCAGCTACCTGATATTGCTAATTTTGTG
The DNA here is from genome assembly GCA_009867235.2 of Psittacus erithacus. Lineage (NCBI taxonomy): Eukaryota > Metazoa > Chordata > Aves > Psittaciformes > Psittacidae > Psittacus > Psittacus erithacus. Next base: position 67,539 of record WYDI02141219.1, on the reverse strand, counting down.
CAGGCAAACAAGAGGGAATACTTGACCACTGAGATTTACAGCTGGCTCTTTGCCAGGTTTGGATGTTTGTTCTACCAATCCCCAGTGTTTATGGAACCTGTTTGACTTGATATCCTTGAGACCTCTATCAAATTCGTTTAAGGAAATCAAACCAAAAAAGTTCAAGGGCAGTCCCTGAGGGATGGAGTGGTGTGGACATAGAGGTTAATTCCAGAACATAATTTTCTTTAAAATACCAGGGTAGTGCATCTAATGAGTGAAGAAGAACTGTGGGAGGCAATTCTTGTGGCTTTGTTGTGGTTGGGTCTGTGTGGTTGTTTTGAGCTTTTTGAAGAACAACATCTGTTTATGGAGGTTTTTTTACTGTTTCCTTCTCTTAGTTTTTCCTATAACTTGTATTGGAGTAGTTTACTTGGATCCATTCTTTCCTGCTTTTTAGTGGATAATCAGTGAGAGATTTTATTTAACCTAGATACATGTCTTAACTTATGAAGTACTTTGGTATCAGCCCTTGATCCTTCACCAGGCTTCAGTTCATCATAGATGCTTGACTTGGAATTCTTAGCAATTTTGTGTTTTATTTGTAGTCCATGTTAAGTTGCTGTAACAACGTGCCAAAGATCTGTAAGAGGTACTAGAAAAGCCTAGCTCTTGCCTAACTGCTGCTTTGTGCGCAGCTGTGGGATTAATAAAAGATAAAACTTTTATTATTGTTTGGGATTACATAATGCCATCATTTGACTTTAATTGGCGTTGCAGAATACTTTCTGAAATCCTGAGGAGTTCTGTAATGATGTGCATTATACTTAAGAATTACTCAGAAACACTTCCTCATACTTAACTCTTCCCACCTGGTCATCAGTTTACACTATCAATAGCTGAACTGTTTAATTATTTTATATGTGTATTTTCAAGTCCTTATTGTAAATGAAAGGCTGCTTTGTCTAACAGTAGGACTATTCTTTCTGGGAGGCATTTAAGTCATGCAGATTTGTGACCTTACAGTAGACTGGATATTGTAATTTTCTTCTCTGAAAATGGAATGATACCCTTGCTTCTTTTGTAGGCCAGTATTGTCAAATACTGTTAAATATTAATGATTCTGTCTGAGCAGACTTTTTTCCTGATTGTGTGAAGTACTGCTTTAAGTGAACTGGTTAATGTTTGCTGGTCTACAGTTGTATTCTAATAGATTAGGACCACTGAGTGGCATTTATGTCACAAGCCAGTAGAAAAATGGGCATTCAAAAAGAATGTAGTACATTCTGATTTCAGATTTCTCCTTTCCATAAATTCCTAAAGATTTCCATGCATTTAATAAATAATTGACTTCTAGTTTCTCCCAGGTGATTTTGGTTTTCAATTGTAAATATTATTTAACTTAGGATGATTCAATACTTTTAATTATTTCTGCTTCTAGTGGACCTTTACTTATACCATTTTTCTGTTCCTTTTGTACATATTTGTCCAGGTCAGCATCCTTGCTTTTTCCTTGGCTGAACCACTGCTGCGTTACTCTACAGTTTTCTCTGAAAGTTAACTGTTTAACTGGCTGATATAAAACACACAAGGAGTCTGATACCTTGTTGTTTACAAAACAGACTTAATATGCAGAATTGCTTAGATGCTTGTTTTGTTGGTTGTTTTGTTTGTTTTTCTGAAATCAGGAAATGTAAAGGTCCAAGTAGCTGACACAACTCATTTACACTTACTTTTTCTTATGTACCTTTCCTTTCATGTTATTACAGGTATTCCTATATGAGAGTAAAAATTTGTCTGATATTTTGCAAGAACACTTGATGTGTCTTTAGGGTTATCATTTGATTGATTTTTTTTTTTTTTTTTTAATTTTTTTTTTTTTAGGCCAATAAATGGCAACATGACTATGCTGTAGAAGCATTAATACTAAGCTGGCCTTATCTCAGTGTTACCAGGCTGTTAATTTGCCCAGAAAGCAGAGATACTTGCATTAAAACAGTGCTGTTCAGTAACAATATTAAAGACAGAATTATTGCCTAAGGAAGGAGCAGTGGAGGGAGATCACTGGTTTGTGACCTCTACATTAGTATCTATGTTGTGCGCTGGGATATGATGCTGATACCTCTGAGCTAGCTTTGAAACTAAGCAGTGAAACCATATAAACTGGTTTAAAACCAGACCTGAAAACAGCACACAAACTGATGAAACCACTGTTGTGAATATCTAAGGAAAGATCTGTCAGTTTGAGCGCCTGGTGAGAGAGTGTGCCTGGTGAACCTGGCTATGTTGTTCCTGTATGTGAGCTGAATTGTGACTTTGTTTTCCAAGAGCTGCAGCATTTCAGTCTGCGGGAAAGAGCTGAGCCAGTTTAAGCGCACTGATTACCCTCCAAGAACTGGGTAGGGCTAAGCGTCTCTTCCTTCAGCACAGAATAGGAAAGGCTTATTCACATATTTAAATACAGTGATTTTGCAGAATGTATTATAGCATTGATAATACATTCATGGGTAAGCTGGACTTTGCTGCCCTCTGGTTAAAAGCATGTTTAAGGATTATAGCATAATATTATCTGATCTAAGCATTTATGCCACATTCAGCCATGGCAGCATAATCTCATGTCTAACTTTTTAAAAATGTAATAGAACATTAACCCTCTGCTTAACTGAAAGAGTTTTCCCTTTTTTCTTTCAGCTGATGCAGCCCAACAATTTCAGTATGCAGTGAGAGTTATTGGAAGCAACTTTGCTCCCACTGTTGAGCGAGATGAATTTCTTGTAGCGGAGAAAATCAAGAAAGAACGTAAGTGCATCTTTGTTTCTTTCTTAGACATAGGTATGGAAGTTCTTCAAGAGGTTAATCTGATCAGTTTGTTCCTCTGAAAATGGGACAACTCTGCCTCACAGATAGTTATCTGATCTGTTATTAATACTCCCTGAAAATCTCATTATGGAAATTCCATTAATTCCCCAGTGAGCTTTCCTGATTGGCTATTTGTATTCATAGCTCAGATTTTTCTGAATGCTCAGTTTAGACTTCCCTTCATGCAGTTTACTTTGTACCCTAGCTACAATGAAAGTAAACAATTAATATTGCACTCCTTTCCCTTTAATAATATTCAAACGTTATGAATTTGTAGTTCTTTTTTAGAAGACTGATATTTTAGTGATGCGTACTTTAGAAATACTACACTTTGGCACAATTAACTTCAAGAGCACATGTGTGAAAGTTGCTGAATGAGCATCCTGGGAATTGATGGAATTGTTCACGTGACTTACCTGATATTTCTTGCCCTTAGTTTCTCTACGTTTTCTGCAACCGCCTTCTCAAATCAAAACATTAGTCCCTTGCAGTGTAAGTTACATTGCAGTTGCCTTCCCTTGTATTCTGTGCTGCTCTGAGTCAAGTATTGCAATGCGTGAATCCAGTGGCGATGTGATGCATTCTTCTTGAAAAGCCAAACAGCCAGATACTGCTTTCAGCAGTTTATCTGCTCTACAGTAGAATGTCCAGAAACAATTAATTGGAATATGCTAATTAAACTAAAGCTTCATGTTTGAGCTTTGAAAGTTCAGTTAGGGAGGCTGAATTAGGATAACTGAAGTCAGTGGTTCTAGATGTTTTAAAGTACATGTGTTTTTTTCACTAACACAGAGCTTCCATGACTTGCTGATAGGCAAATAAGCCCACCAGAATTTCTCTAGATGCAACTTCAAAAGACCAGAATCTACAGTATACACTTTCTGCATGAGTTTCTACATGCTTTGGCTAGTACTAGACAGCACAACATATATTATTTGGCCCTATTGCCAAGAATTTTGAAGAGTTTTATCTCCCTCATATTCCTTCTGTTCAACTTCAGTTTGTAGGCTGATGTTAGTAGTCATGTAACAAATGGCTGGATATATCATTCAAATTTTACAATTATTCTGGAGTTCGTGTACAGGAATTTGGCAAATGCATGCCATATATTTGGCAAAGTGTCCTTAGCAGTGGCTTTTGATGCTAATTAACACTTTAACAGCATTTCTTGTATTAAGGTTTCTTCAAATGTTTTTATTTTTTTTTTTAAACATGGCTCTGATGTAGCATGACTTTTCTGAAGGCATCTTAACGTTTGAAGGTGTTTTTTCTCTGAGCAAAGACTTCTGTTATGTAGCTGGTAGCGACTGAGACTTATTTTTCTTAATATATAAAAGTTATGTGGCCTTGGAATTCTGCTTGACTTTGAGCAAGTGGCACTCTGACTTTTGTTCCTTTCTTTTATTGCTTAAAATAGGAACAATTACATTTACTTTTGTGAAGGGCATGATGGCATTCTTTAACCTGCTTTTGCAGATTCTTACCTGCTTTCGGTTGTGTTGTAATGCCCTAAGCCTACAGAAGGGCAGACTAGACTTTAAAAGGGCACTTACTTAGAAAGTGTATCTTTTGATTGCTTAAATTAAAGCAGGAACTTGCATTGCATCACTTCTGATGTAAAAATTTTCGGGGCTGGAATACAGATAACATGAAAATAGGCAAAATTGTAGGAGTAAACAGAGTGAAACAATTAAGCATCATTAAGCTTTCCTGGGTATGTTTTCCAATTTGCCACAAATATTTAATTTCAGACATGAGTATTACACTTCTTTCAAATTTTTAATTTGTGTTTCTTTTTTTTTTATAGTTGTGCGACAAAGAAGGGAAGCAGATGCTGCTTTGTTTTCAGAACTCTACAGAAAGCTCGGTACACAGGTACAATAATAAATGTATATAAAGTAAAAAAACTGAAAGCACACACATGCATCCTTCTGGTGTTGTAGAGTTTTGGAGAGTGTTCAGGTCTTTAACAATATTTTTCCTTTGATGATAGTTGAATACTGAAACAGGTTGCCCAGGAAAGCTGTGGAGTCATCTTTGAAGACAGTCAAAACTTGACTGGACGCAGTGATGGGCAGCCTGCTGTAAAAATCCTGTTTTGAGCAGATGAGTTGGACAAGATGATCTTCAGAGGTGCCTTCCAACCTCATTTTGTAATTTATGTGAAAAAGTTTGTTTTCTACAGGTGTGAGGTGTTTTTGTTTTGTTTTGGTTGGTTGGTTGTTGGGTGGGGTTTTTTGGGTTTGTTTTTTTTTTTACTATGACCTGTTTGCTGTTAATTAGAAATCAGTTTGGAAGAGAATAAAGAGCATAATTTGAGGACAATTACACAAAGGGGCACTTCATATGAATTAAGGAACTCTGGAAAAATAGAAGTGTTTATTTTATATGTAAAACTGATGAATTTTCTTGTTGTAATTTATTTTACATCAGTGCCTTGCAAGTATATTGATTTTATTAGTCTAGGGTTCAAATAGTCCTCTTGCTTCTGAATTTTTAAGTACTCCAAGGCCTTAATGTTGAAGGGTAACAGTTTGCTAACGTTGGTGGTTCTGCTAACACCAGTTTTAGTCAAAGAATACTGCATGTTGATATTCTAACAAAAAATTATTACTGTATAGAAAGCCCGTAATTCTGGAAGGTGGATCAGGTGAAAGGGGAAAAGATGTGAGGGCAGAAATTTAGCTGAGTTAGGTGAAAAATGCTACTAATCTGTTCTAGATTATTTGTAAAATTGAGTATTTAGCAAGGCAGAATATGGTGGGCAATAATAAAATAAGATTCTTAGTCGTCATTTGCACATACCTGATTTTTGACAACAAAAATTAGTTAATGTAAAAGATGATGTTTACTATATAACAGAAAATCTGTCTTTATTTGCTCTTTGTATTTAGGAGAAATGTTTTTCGGTGTTCTGTTTTTTATTCCATAATTTATGTATAGATCATGAGTGAGTTTTACAGGATAATACTAAGATTTTAAGGTCGTAAGAAGGTGATTCTGTGGAGAGTATGACCAGTCAGAACTAGTCAGAAGTTCTGCCCTTCATCTGTACTTGACTTACCCATTAGTTTGTTAGTGCTTGGAGCTAAAGTCACTCTGTAACTCTTCTTGTTTTCATTATCCTGTATGATTGTGTATTACTTGCATTGGTTTGTATAAGTGAGCAAGTGTCATTGGCTTGCAGATGCCTGTTTCGATGACCTTAGTCACTGGTTTCAGCCTGTTGCATGTATTACACTGATCTTGCTCATTTAATATAGATTTTCTGTAGTGTGTTTCTTTAGCTTATATAACATATTGCCAGACTGTTACATTTAGCAAGCAACGCACCTGCAGAGCATGATGGCTGTAAACTTTGGAACAAAATGCATTATTTGTGTTGTTACCAGTTTGGTTATTCTTCCGAATGTAAATCAAGCTTACATCAGCTATCTCTTCATATTCTGCTGTCATCTTAAATGCTTGAGGTTCTTCTAACTTCTGCTGGTTTTGTTTTTGTTTTGGTTTGGTTGGGTTTTTTTGTTTTCCTCTGTGCTAGCATTTTGTGTACAGGAAATGCTATCATCTGAATAATGCCTTCTTTAAAATTCTCTGTTTCACTGTACCAATTACTGTTTAATCTGCTCTTAAGTTTATTACCAACAGTGGACAAACATTTCTTTTCCTTATCAGCTTAAGGAAGGGCACAGGAGTATGTGTCTTCAGAATCAATGAGGCTTTTTCTTTCTCCAGCAAATCTGTTGAAAGCAGCTAGGAGGAAGAAAAAAGCGAGTGTGAATCTGTTTTAACTTTGTTTCATCTCTTACTCTGAAGAGAAAAGGAGGTCAGTGCTTTATTTCAGTGGCAGCTTGCCAGTTGAGCAAACCATGCTTCTTGAGGCACTTAGACTCATTCTGTCTTGGCCAGTAGAGGCAGCAGTAATGTTGCTGCTCCTTCTTCACTAGTTTTTAATGAGTTGCTGAGTTAGTTATTTGTAACAGATGCAATACCTCTGCTTCTTGCTTGTTGTTGAGATCAAAGCAGGAGATGCTAGACTTCTGCTCAACATAATAGTACAGAATGTCTCCTTCTACTCTTATGTAACAATATGGAGCTTTGGTAGGTTTGGTTAGTGTGCTATGTCCCAAGAAAGAAATGTTCTGTGGCCAAAAGGTCGTATACTATGTAATGTGTACCTATAAAATGTGTAATCTGCAGAGAAACAGGAAAAATAGAATAGGGTGAGAATGAAAATGTGTTTTAAAAAAAGAGAATTTTAAAGTGACCTTGCAGTGCCTTTTGTCAGACTGATAGCACTGAGCTGCATTGCTTCATAAGGGATAGAGTCTTTGTTGAATCTCGGTGTGACTGAAGTTTCCCTTATATTTGATATTGCTTAGTATTCAGACAATAGCCTGATCAACATTGTGAGGGAGCTTTTATAAATTTCTTTGACTTACTCCAATATGTAATGTCCATTATGAGGTTCTATGTCCCAGATCCATTCAGGTGCAAGTGTTAGTGTTGCAGAAGTGCCGAGTAAAATGTTTAGAAACATATGCATATCTAAAATAAAACATACTAATATTTGCCATAACCCTTTTCTTCAAAACATTCTCTTTGTAGCTTGAGCTTTAGCATTGTTTCTTCTGCTGTTAAGCTTTCTGCTGAGATCTAAAGCTGCTAAGAGTGTTGTTCTGACAGTATGTAGGTATCTATTTGTTTGCTTAAAGGCTACTGCATATTGCTCAACGTTCATGTTTACAGTGCCTCTGTCTTAAGCTGTGAAAATTTTGGTAGCTCTCTTCAAGTTTAGTCATCGCTTATATTTATTACCATTTAAAGTAATACAAATTGAAACCCTCAAACTTGTAAAGCCTCCTTGTAAAGGAGATTGAAAGGGAAAATCTCCACTGACAGGCAGACATTTCTTTGCTAAAAATCGAACCAAGAGTTTTCCTTCTTTGCCTTTAGACTAGCATCCACATCTGAGATGATTTAAGTGCTAGGAGTGTGTGGGAACGCCAGTAAAACCTTAACTGTGTGTAAATCTCTTTCTTGGTAGGTACGAATTGGTAGCTTAGTAGCAATGAATTTTAAATTGAGTGTACTTGCTGATCTTGGAGCAGGTGAGAGTTCATGGTTTGAACACAATGGAGAAATTAGCAATACGAGGCTGCACTGCACATTCTGTTTACTCAAGAATATGGCTCTGAGTTGGTCTTATTTGTGTGGCAAAGCTATATATACACATCTTAGTGGGCTGGATAATAAAAATTTAAAAAACCCCAACATTATTAGTAAACAAAACTTTCTTCTGTTAATCTTTTTTTCCAAGGGCATTTTGAAAAACAAATGGTCAATACTCTACCTCCTGCTTAGCCTTAGTGAAGATCCACGTAAGCAGTCTAACAAGGTAGGTGAAGAAAGCTTTGTTCCTTCTGCAAAACAGTTATGTGTGTCACTTATTTCAGATGTCATTAAGAATCACTATCCAGACTTAACCAGCACCTCAGCTTGTGGTTGTAGTGTTTGTCTGTGAGGCATAAACTCTTGAAGAAACTATCTGCAATTTTTCTGTGCATTTTTTTATACTAAGTAAATGTAAAAATGTGAATTGCCCAACATTTGTAGCTGATAATATGACTATTAGATGGGTGGGGTTTTTTTGTTTGCTTTCTGCATGGTGATGTAATATCTACTCACATGCTAATCAATTTGAAATGGAGTAGAGAGAGCAAAATTCCTTCTTTAGTTGCAGCTCTTCTCGCACCACAGTACTTTTTGCAGCTATTGCTAATGAGAGTTTGTAGGCAGAAATAAGCTATATTGCTAAAAGTACTTTTGCTCTCTGTAAGAAACTTGTTTTTCCTCATTATAATTGTAACAATCTTTGCGTAAACATGGTCTTCAGTTAATTTTTGCATTCTTGAATATTACACTCCTGTTAACTGAGGACATGACTGAAATCAACTCAAATCTTCTTTCTTTTCACTCCTCCCTTTTCAAATCCTTTCCTTTCCAGGTATCAAGTTATGCCACACTTTTTGCTCAAGCATTGCCACGGGATGCTCACTCAACCCCTTATTACTATGCTAGGCCTCAAAGCCTTCCATTGAATTACCAAGACCGCAGTGCTCAGTCTGCGCAGAGTTCCTGCAGCATGGGGAGCAGTGGGATCAGCAGCATCAGCCTGTATGCCCTGAATGGGCCAACGCCAACTCCACAATCACTCCTCCCAGGGTAAATTAGTGTTTTTGCCTTACAAATAGGTTTGGAGAAGATGAGAGATGATCTCTTCTTGGTGTTTTTTTAGTTTTGCCCCTTTTCTTTTTTTTTCTTTTTTCCCCCCTCACTCTCCCTATTTATATGCTATTGGAATTTCCACTGTAGGTGTATTGGAACTGAATTCCTTACCTGAATGGTTCTGAATATCAGGTGCTCTCATATGACTATGTGAAGCCATAGATGGCTGGCCAAGTGTATCTGTTCTAAACTTAATCATAACTATCTGCTGAACAGCTGATATTTTATTGGATTCACTCATTTGGATTCTAGTGCTAAGTACTTTTCCAAGAATGTCTCAGTTCTCTGAAACCCTTTAAAACTAGTCTTATCTTCTGTAAGCACATTGGATTTAGGGTCCTCATTCAAGTTCCTTTTAGAAAGCATTCCTCAGCCAGTGTCAAATTAGTAGACTTAGCATCCTCCATTTTTGAATGGGTGGCCTTTCTTACATGGTCTGATTTTCTTTTAAGCATGTTAACAGGTTGAGCAGTCTTGCATCTTGAGTGGACGGGGTTTTTTTGAGGGTTTGTTTGTTTTGTGTTGTTTTGTTGGGGTTTTTTTTAAGAGTAAAAAAATTGTGCAAGAGTTGATTTTAGAAGAATTGCCTATTAGAAAAAAATATCCTAAACCACGTTCTATTCAGCAGTGGTCTGGTCATGCCAAAGTGAATCTACGTTTGGAGCTGAAACATTCAAATACCAAATAGTTCAGATTTTTGATATATAAAAGCTGACCATTTTAAGCCAAGAGATGACTACGTGAGTATTGACCTTGTTAAATAAGCTAATACAAAGTGATGTGCTCAAAATGTGAGCCCTTCTTGTGCCATTGGATATCATGTTGTATTACCCTTACAGCTGTACAAAGCCTGGCAGAGGTACACTGCACAGACTCTGTGTTCCATGGTGGGGAAAATGAACATACGTTTGTAGACTGTGAGAGGGAGTGGTTCAACAGTGATTCTGTACTATGGGCCTGGAACATTGTCTCATAAAGGTTAAGCATGGAAAAATGAACAGAATATTATTAAACTTATAAAAGTAAGGATTGTACTTATTTGCGTAGCTGTTTCAGCCTTGAGTGAAAAAGTCCGGAAATAAAGCCTTCATCCTAAAGTGATGGGGACATCACTTTTCAAGAAACTGTAGTTAATGTCCAAAAGACATACAAGAACATAATAAAAGGGGGGGGGAAAAAGTACCTTAAGGGATGCAGAAATCATAGAATGGTTTGAGTTGGAAAAGACCTTAAGATCATCTGCCGTGGGCAGGGACATGAACTCATTTATTTTGTCCTAATAGAAGCTTCACTGGTTATTATTTGACACAATTACTAATATAAGGCTAATTTATGGCAATTTTTATTAATTTCTTGCTTATAACTCGAGATTCCCATCTCTTAATTTTCCTTCCTACTCCCAACAGTCGCAAAACAAACACAAAATAGATGCATTTTCACAAAGTACAATAGCTTTATTTTGAGTTGAAGATACTTTTTTTTTTTTTTTTTTTGTAATACACTGTATTTGTCATGATTTATTGAATTTATATTGTGGAAATAATAAGTGGTGACACAACTGGATTTTATTGTTATTAATTTGCTTTACAGTACAAATCCTCATTGGACTTTGTCAGTGCTAGGTTTGTATGGTGTATCTTAGACATATGAGTAGAGGATGCCTTTAAACTCAGAATAATAGGGGAGGACTGTGCCCCGCAACTGAGTGAGGAACTGGTAGACCAGATTAGTAAGCAAAAGGTGCAGTGTGATGTGGTCAAGAGAGACCTTGAAACCAACAGAGCAGAAGTGGGTCCCCTCAAGTACATGCACACAAATGAGGAATGGGGAGAGGACAGCCTTCTGGGGAAAGTTCTCGTGCCTTCTCTGGAACATCAGCCCAACTTTGCTGGAGTGCCTACACACTTACATATCGCAGCATGGGGAACAGACAGGAGGACTTAAGAGATATGTGTGCAGTACTAGAGCTGTGGTCTCATTGGGATCACACACATGGTGGGATAGTTCATACCACTGGAATGTGGCAGAGTGGATACAGGCTCTTTGGGAAGGAAAGGCTAGGATGGCAAGGAGAATGAATTGCTATTCACACAAGAGAGTAGCAGAAATACATGGAGCTCTGCCTGGGGACAGATGAACCTTCTGTGATGAGATGACTGACTTGGTGGGCAAGGGAAAGCAGTGAATGGATTTATTTCAACTTTATTAAGACTTCTGACACTGTCTATATTGACATATAGGTATTGACAGACTTAATAAAGTATGAACTAAATAAGGTAACAGTGAGGTGGATTGAAAACTGACTGACCTAGACTCAAAACTGTTAGGATCAGGGACACGAAGTCCAGTTGGAGCCTGGTCACTAAGGGTATAGCACAGGGCCTGGATCCTTCATCCTGCTTGATGGCATAAAGTGCACCCTCAGCAACTTTGCAGATGATAACAAAACTGGGAGAAGTGATTGATAAAAATGGTAATTCAGCTGTTGCTCAAAGGGACTTCAGTAGGCTTCAGAAATGGGCTGACAGGAGCCTTCTGAAGTTCAAAAGAAGTCCTGTACCTGGAGAGGAGTAACTCTATGCACCAGTACATGCTGAGGTCTGACTGGTTGCAAAACAGCTTTGCAGAAAGGGCCCTGGGATTCCTGGTATACCAAGTTGAACATGAGTGTGGCAGAGAAGGCATGTTCATGGGCTGCATCAGTAAGGGCATCACCAGGAGGCTGAGGGAATTAAACCTTCGTCTCTGCTCAGTACTGGTAGAGACACAGCTGAAATGCTGAGTCCAGTTACAGTACAAAACCAGACATGGGGAGTAGAGAAGTCTGAGCCAGACTTTTTCTCAGTGTTGCCCAGGGGAAGGACAAGAAGTAATTTTCAAAACTTGTAAAGCTGGAATCACAGTTAGAACATAAGGGAAAAAACTTCTTTGCAGTGAGGTGGGGTGTGTGTGTGAGGGCAGGAGGATGTTGTGAAACACTGAAACACGTTCTCCAGAAGGGTTGTATAGTCTCCATAATTTAAAATATTCAAATCATGACTGCACAATGCACCAGGTAACCTCCCATGCTTTGAACAGGAGGGCTGGAAGAAGTGATCTCCAGAGGTCCCTTGCAACCTTAACCATTATATAATCTGGATACAGTATAGAAATGTATATCAATGAGGTTAATATATCTGCTTATCATAGAATCTTAGAAAGGTTTGGGTTGGAAGGGACTTTGAAGATCATCTAGTTCCAACTCCCCTCCCATGGGCAGGAACACCCTTGACTTTGACCAGGTTGCTCAAAGCCCCATCCAACCTGGCCTTGAACAATTCCATGGGTGGGGCAACCTGTTCCAGTGCCTTTCTGCTCTCACAGAGAGAGCTTCATCCATACATCTGATCTAAATCTACCCTCTTTCACTTTAAAGCCATTCCTCATTGTCCTGTCACTGCATGCCCTTGCAAAATGTCCCTCTCCAGATTTCTTGTAGACTCCTTTAGGTAATGGAAGGCTCTAAGGTCTCCCCAGAGCCTTCTCTTCTCCACGCTGAACAAGCCCAACTCTTGGCCAGTCTCATAGGAGAGGTCCTCCTGCCCTCGGAGCTTCTTTGTGGCCTACTCTGGACTCACTTCAACAGGTCCATGTCCCTCTTGTACTTAGGACCCCAGCGCTGGACACAGTACTGCAGGTGGGGTCTCACAAGACCAGAATAGAGAGGGAGATCTCTTTGACCTGTTGGTCATGCAGCCCAGCATATGGTTGGCTTTCTGGGCTGTGAGTACATGCTGCTGGCTCATGTTGAGGTTCTTGTCAACAAACACACCCAAGTCCTTCTCCACAGGCCTGCTCAGAATCACTTCTCTGCCCAGCCTGTGTTTGTGCTTGGGATTGCCCTGACCCAGCTGTAGGACCTTGCACTGGGCCTTAAACTTCATGAGGCTGGCATTGGTCCACCTCTCAAGCATGTCAAGGCCCCTCTGGATGTCATCCCTTCCCTCCAGTGTACCAACTGAACCACACAGCTTGTTGTCAACAGCAAACTTACTGAGAGTGCACTCAATCCCACTGTCCCTGTTGCTGACAGAGTTGTTCAATAGTGCCAGTCCAAACACCGACTGCTCAGGAATGCCATTTATCACTGGTGTCCACTTGGACATTGAGCTGTTGATGGCAACTCTTTGGGTGTGATCATACAGACAATTCCTTATTCACTGACTGGTCCATCTGTCAAATACATGTCTCTGCAGTTTAGGGACAAAGATATTGTGAAGGATGGTGTCACATGCTTTGGTGAAGTCCAGGTAGATGACATTCACTCTTCCCTTATCCACCAGTGTTGTAGTCCCATTGTAGAAGGCCACCAGATTTGTCAGGCATGATTTGTCCTTAGTGAAGCCATGTTGGCTGTCACCAATCTCTTCATTATTTTTCATATGCCTTAACATAGTTTCCAGGCGGATCTGCTCCATGATCTTGCCTTTACCAGGCTGCCATGACTTCTCAAACATGCTGGATAATGACTTCATGATTCTGTGATTCTGTGATATGAGAATTCTATGAAAGGATGATGGTAGAGCTGTTATCAATACCTGTAATTCAAGCCTCAGCTCCAGTTCTAAGAATAGGTCAGTATATAAACACTGAAAACTTCAATCATGGCACTAGTGGCGTTTGTGTGAAAAGCTAAGAAAATGCTGTGGGCAGTTTTCAGAAAGGGTTGGACTGTGAGATGATTTTGTCACACTGGTCTTTCAGACTGCTGCCCACAGGACCTGCCTTATACAGGTTGTGTCCCTATTGGCAGGCAATGTGGATGAGTGGGAGCAAGCCTCCATAAAGTAATTAGTGTTGAGGACCTGGTGTTCTCAAGATGCGCATTTCAGAGTGGGTTCTGTTTTGGAGGGGTCACTTCAGGCTTTCTCTCTATCGAGAATGCTTGCTTGAGCATACTGGCAGAGCTTTCCTTGTTCCTGACATATTCTTGGTCTGACCTCTTCATACTGTTACATTTATATAGCAGTTTCACTGCTTTCTCTTTAGTCCTGTAGCCTGTGACCGGGACAACGCAAATTAGATCTTTCTGTGAGCTTTATTCCTCCTGAACTTCTCTTTATACATGCTTCCCTTTGTTTCTAGAGTACATTCTTCTTGAAGGGTAACAGTCTAATTCAGTGTGGTACTCTAGTTGAGGTGTTACAAATGCTAAGCATAACAGAGACAGATGCTTTGTCTTGCAGGCTGTTCTTGCTCACTAGCTATAATCATATGATGTGTGACCATCCCATGAGCCATGCATGGCAGTTGAGAGACGAAAGGCATTCCTTGACTTTTTACATGGACATTTGCATTGCAGTCTTGTTCCATTTCTCCCTGCAACTCCTTTCACAGCTTTATGGAACTAGTTTATTATTTTTAAAATATGTGTCTATTTCGAAATGTCTACATTCAGTTGGTGGATGGCAGAGGACTGGTCAGCAGCAAAAATCCCTTTTAGATTTTTTCAACTTTATTTTTTACCATCACAATACATAAATAATCAGAAAGGTAACTTCTGGTCTTAAAATTTTTCATGTTTGAGACTTCTTTTTGAGAAGAATTTGACAAGTTTGAGCGTAAAGGAAATTAGAGCTTGTCTAGATGCGCCCTCCTCGATCACATCTTCAGGCACTTGATGCAAGCTCTCCTAAACAGTATTGGAGCAGAAAAGTGAACTTTCTCCTCTTTCCCTGTTTTCCTTTGGCATGTACCTACAGTTTCAAGTAATAACAAAATGTAAATATTTGTTTATTTATGTCTGTTATTATAGTTGATTTCCCTTTTAATCCATTTCAGTGTATTTACATGGTTCAGTGTGAACAGAGATAATCTGTGATACAAAATCACGCTTGTCAAATCTGTACTTTTCTATAGTTTTGTGGTGTTTTTTAAAGTGCTTATAGGAACTACACTATAAGCTTACATATATAAGTGCTCTAGGCTTATAGGAAGCCTATTGTTTGTATGTTCTGCACCCTTTTTAAGGTTCCATTATTGAGGAAAACCCAAACCCAAAACAACTACAAACAAAACATCCACAAAAAGCCACCTCAAGCTTGTGGCATTTTTCAGTATACCCCACACCAAGTGATGGGCACAGAATTGAAGTTCTTTAGGATGTTTCTTCCTTTTGTCCTTTTAGACAATCCTATCAAGCTCCAGGCGTTGGAGATTGCCTCCGTCAGCAATTAGGGTCACGTCTTGCATGGACTCTAGCTGCAAACCAGCCTTCGTTACAAAGTGCTACCTCAAAAGGCGTTTCAAATGCAGTGTCCCGTGGTGTGCCAAGGTCAAGGCGAGAAGGGGATACAAGTGGTGAGCAAAGATGTATTTATTAACGATAACTTTTTACAGTTGGTATTTATATCCTCCACTATTTTTTAATGATTTTGAAGTAGTTTTACAGCATGTTGATTTTTTTGTGGAGTGTTCTGCTAAAATGTGCTTGGTAGAAGGATAGAAGCAAATATGTGAGACTAATATATTTGGCCACAGTCTCTATGGTAGGTTGCTAATTTCCTTCTGCAGTGATTGGTTTTATAATGTGTTCTGGTCCTCTTAAAAGACTCATTTCATTGCAGTGTTTGTCAGAATCAGGTGATTGTGGTTTGTGAGTAATGTTCACTTTTTTGATGATCAGAAGATGCTACTGCTTTTAAGAAGCCAGAAAGAGCGCTCAGTGCATAGAACTTGGAATACTCATCCATTTGTGATTCTGTCCTTTAAAACTTGGAAATGTGCATGAGAATATAGAGCTTTTAAAACTATTTTTTCTTTAAGTGAACACACTGTTTACAGTGGTTGTATTTAGAGGAACTGACATAACATATTGGCAACAACAAAAAAAAAAGAAAAATATTGCTAATTTATTTCCTCAATGGAGTGGCTGTAAACTTGAATAGATCCTCTAGGCATCAGTTTCTGATTTTGCACAAGTGTAACTTGTGCACAAGGAGAAATTGTTAAACAGATGATCTCTGTGACAACTGTGCAATTTTCAGCCCACTCATACTGTAAAAGCAGGAGACTTTTCTGAATAAGAGAGCTAATGGCAGATGTCATCCTACAGTGCTGTTAGTCTCTGGCAGACAGCTAAGAGATGTGGGGTTTTTAAATTTTTTTTTGTTATTGTTTTGGGGTTTGTTTTAATAACTCCTATATAACGAGTGTGGATAGGTAGAAGATAAAATATAGTCTGACTGCCATCCCCTGAATCTTCATGAGTAACAGTGCACAAAGCAACATCTTATAGATCAGAGTTGTTCTGGTATATCTGAGGGCAGCACTGGCATTTAGAACCGATTAACCACTAATTAGCCACTGCTGGTGTGAAAGAGGATGAATGGGGGTGTGTCTATATGTATATAATATTTATAAATGTGTATATATATATGATAGATTTGATATGTATAAACAAAAGGATATGAAATCTAGCACTGCCTCTTATTTTTGTTGTACTAATTGCCATAAAGAGCAGTACAAACTTGTTTCATTCAGTCAGCCAGCAGCTGTGGCTCTTGATTCTTATATGGGATGGTGTAAGAAAAGACTGTTGACTTAAATGTAGTCACTTGTTGATGCCGAAATAGAAGTAGGACTGCATTCAGAAAAGGCTATTGACGAGAAGAATATTCATATTTCTATGAATATTAAATTCTTCTAATTAAAAAGGGTGGGTGTTTTTCTTCTAAATTTGGTTACTGTTAATTGGAATTTTCTTATTGCTACATCTACACAGAGAGTATAATCTGGAGGTTGATTTCAATTCCTGTTGTATTGCTTACCAGTTAAAGAAATATGCACTTGAATCTTTTACCATTTCACTGAGAATTCCTAAAATGGACTAGCTAATCTTGTGCATATCTTAGTATTGTTAAAGGTATCTGAGTTTCAAACAGCATCTTGAGGTGATGGCTGCTTTTGCTAAAATAAGAATAGAATTTATTTTTTTTGTTTTCTGTTTGGTTTGGTGTTGGTTGGTTTTTTGACTCTGAGAAAGTGGACTGTTGGGAAGGCAAACTGATGAGAGTAAGGGTGCTGTCACATTTGGGAGAAGCATGCTGTAGTATCTCAATTTCTGGCTAGCCATTAAAATTGTTTCATTATTGATATCTTAAATGAAGTTACAAAAGCAGATGGTACCATTTTGTCCAGAAAAGGTGGGCATATTTACAGTGGCCTGCACAGCATCTTTTTCAGTCTTTTGTTTCCTTTAAATCAAAAAATATCTGACATCTCAAACATAATCTAACCTCTAACTTGAGTTAAGAGGCAGAAGCAAACTGTATGCTGCAGTAGTAAAAACCTTACTAAGTCACAGGTACATCTTCAGAAACAGTATTTACACTTTTCTGTTTGCCAGCTCTATAAATGTTACACAGCTGGCAGTCTGGTTCTGATCTGTCTTTTGACTAAGCAGTAGCACATGTGATTGAAAGCCAATATTTAAACAAGCAGTTCTTTCTTCTGGATTAACTGATTTCCTAGCTGAATGTAGAAGAGATTATTCTGTAAGTCCCATTTAACAACTTCAGCTGTTTGTTCAAAGAAAGGTCAAGTCATCATGATGCTTGACTTAGAACTTGCATTAGTGATTGAATTAGAAAAGATAAGGAGTTTAAGAACTAGCTGAAGTTTTGGTTAAAATAAAACCATATAGCTGTGCCATACAAGCTGACTCACTTTGAGAGGATCACGAGTATCAGTAGAGGCCCGTAAAGGGAAATCTTGGCTTCTCTATCAGGCTGTTAAGAGGACTTAAAACATTTATTTACAGGTTATAAACACAGGCTTTCTCTTTTTTCAAGCTATGCTTCTAAATAGCGTTTTGAAGTTGTAATAAAATCTAATTGTCCGACAAAGCAAAATAATTCTTTTTTTTTTTTCCTTTTTTTTCTAGGCTCTGTTGAAGTAACTGAAGCAAATCTTGTAAGAGATGTTTTGTATGTCTTCCAGGGAATAGATGGCAAAAACATCAAAATGTGCAATTCTGAAAATTGCTATAAAGTGGAGGGAAAGGTACTGTATATTGACTGGTATTTCATATGTGAGCAGAGATGTATGTAGGGGAAAAATAACCATGAAAAAAATGTAAAAAAAAAAAAAAAAATAAAAATAATATTATCACAAGTCTTTACTCTTCCCCCAGCATTTTGTTTTGTTTTGTTTTTTTTAGTATGACGGGGTAGTTTCAGCAGTACTAATTTAAAAACAATTGGGTAGATTAGGTCCCAGAAAGAAACTGTAGCATTTCACAAGATGTGAATAGACTCCAAACTATTAAGCCAGTACAAAGACTTTTAAGTTATGGCATAATTTGAGGATTCTTGTCATCATTTCCCCTCTGCAGCGTAGAAGATGCTGTTGACTACATTATTAGTGGATTAAATTTAACAGCCTGAGATGCAGAATGGATGCTAGCTGCTTGATATTGTGGTCTTGATTACAACTTACAAGTGATCAGATTGGATCATGCAGATCACCAAAGGAAGCACTATGCCAGAACTGAAGAAAGTGCTTTCAACTCCTGTTGTTGATAGAAAATCCAGCTGATGTGAATTTGAAGGAATGTGTCAAAGCGGGTACAGAGGAACAGGAGAGAAGCCTGAGAGGGAGAAGATCTTGTTTTAAGGTGGCAAGATGTTAAGTGTATTTGCAGTATGGAGAAGAACCGAGAGGGAGATTAGGTCAGCTGAACAAGAACAAAAAAGTGGCTCTAGTTACTTTAGCATCTTCTCCTTATTCAGTATTTAAACAGTACTGCATCACAATTCAATTTCAGCTCACTAATTGATTGTCATGTTCTTGTTCAAATTCTTGTTCAACTGCTTCCAATTTTCATATGTATTAAGAATGTTATACTATGACAATATGACATAGTCCTAAAATGATGGGGAATAGATTTTGGGCCATTTCATATGCCAAGAATACAGTAGACTTATCTTGATGTTGACAATAACTGAACTAATTTTCTTTTCTCCTCCATAATAATAGCAAAAAGTGAAATGTATAATTGTTTCCCCTCTTACTTTACAATGACATTTAGGGCTGCTTAGTGGAGAGAAAAATGGAAAACTTCAATCTTGTTAAGTCAGTTGACATCCTTAAGAATCTGTTTATTATCTTCTGTACCTGTAGATGCTGCAAAGTTTGTAATTCCTCAACACCTGCACTGAGTTAATTATGTTCCATATGTGTTAGACTATATATGGGAAAGGAAAGGTGGCATAATAGATTCTCCTAGAGGAATATGAAGAAAACTTGGTGATTGCAAAATTGGCACTATGGGTTTCATTAGTTTTCCATGTAGCTTTCATACCAAATAGGCTAGTTTGTAGTGAAGAGCTGTTTTACTTTGAATTCCTAAGTCTGTTAATACAGGGAGTTTGATTATTCGGAGGGTTTGTGGTCAGTAATGCTTTTTTCTACGAACTACTTGTCTTTAGTTATTTTTGTGAAGTCCGTTGTCTTCCATCATTCCTCGTTATGGTCACTTGTGCTGAGCTACTGGACCCAGTGAAAAAATTATTTGTCTAGAGCTGCAGCTGGAACTTTTTCTGATGAACATGGAGGACCAAGGTCTTGCCTCCTTTACTTATGTTGACTGCATGTTATGCAAAGTTGTAGTCAAAGCATGCAGTTTTCCCTCAGCTGCACAAAGAAAATGATGTTGTACAGAGTCTGTTTTTTTCCAGAAAGGAACATGCTTTCCAAGATATTAGTCTTACTCGAATGTCAGTGTTAATATTAGGTCTGTTGGTGACATTCAGCACTGTATAAGCTAGCAGCTTCTGCTTTCATCTAAGAGATACAAATGTAATAACACTGAGCCAATTTTGCTTGTTCCTCATTTGATTCCAGTGGATGTGTATTGTCCTTAATGCTTGCCAAGTACTCTGCAGTTGCAAAATTCTAAATAGTTCTTATGTCATCGTTTTGGTTTTAGCTGCGGGTGGTTTCAAACTGTGCCCAACTATGCTTGTTTAGGCTAGAATTTATCCTATAGAAGTTGTTCAAGATGTTAAAGTTGTGCCTTTACAGCTAAACAAGAGGGCCAGAGAGTGAACGCTGCTCATACAACCAAATGCTGCTGTCTGGTTCAAGCCCACACTGCTGTGATTAATACACTCTGTAGCTGATTTTTATCTTAGAGAATACCTGTGCTGCTGACTGAAAGACTTAGTGAATTAGCTTGATTTCTAGTTCTGTGGTAATCCATTTAGCTTGCTAGTGCATTTCCTTTCTTTGGTTTGGACTGTTCCAGCTGGCTGTCCAAGTTATAATTGTCTGTAGAGATGGGATAGGCCCAATTGCTGTGGCCAGTCAGTGGCTGCCTCTTGGCCTAATGTATTGGGGGGTTTTGTCCTATCAAGTTTGAAAACTTGATGATGGTTTTCTTGGGTAGCATCATGAAATGCGGTAGAAGCAAATCTCAAGTAGAAACAAAAAGAACAGCATCTTACGTGTTAGTAATTTAGAGGAAGAAATGTATTGATTTAGATGAAATAGCATAGTAAAATAGGGTGTTGGGACTAAGGTGGACTTTCAGGGTGAAGTGAGATACCTGATATAAGCAGAAACGTACCAGAAGAGTTCATAGGATCATGTGATTAAATAACTGATAAAAACTGCTACCAGTGGATCGGGCTTAAGCTTAGAATTTGGATACTGTGAATTTTGGTTTCTGAATACCTAGTCTGGCATTGGGTCATTTGTCTTCTACTATTAGTCAGTACTACATGTGAATCAAACCTCTTTGTTCTGTAGATTTCTTCATTAGTGTCAATCATTGACTCCGCTTCTACAGCTCAAATATTTTCAGTCTCACTGATAATCGGGATAAGCTGAAGTGTGATTCTACATCATAAAATTTCAGATTTCTTCCTCTTTTCCGAAGACCTTTTTGTTACTGCCATAATTGCCTAATGTAAAAAGATTATATGAATTTAAGACTTCCAAAAGGGAGTGTCACAGAGTTGCCAGTAGTTCTTTGCTGCTGCGTTTTCAATGGTTATGTATATAAATTGTAATTTATTTATTTGTATATTTCTTGTAATTTATTATTTATTCAAACTTAATTGAAACAAGTATTGGAATGGCAGATTTGACTTAACTGCAAGTTACTGTTTCTGTTAACTTTGTAGGTGAGCTTATCCAAATCCCTCAGAGATACTACAAGCAGACTTGCAGAGCTCGGATGGCTACATAATAAAATAAGAAAATACACAGACCAGAGGAGTCTGGATCGTGCGTTTGGACTTGTGGGACAGGTAGGTCTGCTAAAAAATCGGTTTTGCCACAATATTTTGGTCTTGTTTCCCTTAGAAACTACAGAGTAAATGCAGTACTAGAATGATGCGTAAACTTCGGAGCTTGGATCATTTATCCTTTGATGAAATGCCACTTCTGCTATGTCGTAGTCTGAAGGCAAGCAAAAGGCATTTGCTCTTGCTGGTGATTAGAAGGAATTGGCCCTGTCACTTGTAGCTGGAAGGTCTCACGCATAATTCCTTCTTAATCTTTTTTTTTCTAAATTCCTTCTTCTTTTTTTTTTTTTTTTTTTTTTTAGTACTCATGCATGTTTATAAAAAAAACCATTGCTTGCATGGGATGGTGGCATCCCTGAGCTAATTAATCGCCGATTCAGTTGTTGGGATGATCTATGCAGGAGACATCTTGTCAGCTAATGTTGTTGTTTGTGTGTTAATACTGCACTAACTTACATAAAATGCAAATACCCATTTTGCCCTTTCTTTTAAATACAGCATCAAAAGAATATTAATTTTTGTTTTTATAGGTTTCATCATCATGATTTGTAGTCTACAGTAACTTCACAGCTGCTGTAATACCCAAAACCACATTTACTGCTAAGGCATTCCCGTTTCCTCTCACTTGCTCCCTCTGTAAAACTGGATATTATCCCTTCTGAGTCGACAGAAATGTTATTCTTGCCTCTAGCCATAACATCCTACCTAATCTGCCAAGAAATTGAAGTGCTTCTCCCTTCAATCTAATTTTTCTTAAGAGGTCAGTAGAGACACTGTAGTGCTTCCTACTTTTCTAATGTTTTATTCTGTTCCCTTCTGTCTCTTATTCTAAGTAACTCTTCTAGTTACAATATAATTAATTATTTTTCTAGTGATCCAATGCTGATTTCCATGTTTTATATGGTAATGCTACTGTATATGCATTTTCTTCAGACTCTCCCCTTATATCTGAGTGAAGTTTCTAATTCTTTAACTAGTAGCTTCCTGCTTACGCTTATTTTTACTGTCTCTGGCTTTAATTTTCAAGTTTACAGTAAGGGGAGAACTTTAATTCTTCAGTGAATTTAAATATGCAATGTCTTAGCTACCATATGCAGGTTTCAGTGCCTGTACAGAAGGCTGTGCAGTTAGTTTGCTGAATCTGCATAGCTCTAAAGCTGTTAATTTTGCTTGAGGCAAGCACTTTCGTATATATTTCTACGACATGAGTGTACAAATAAAAGCATATATTCTACTCCTACTGTCAGCATCTGGGTAAAAAGATTATATACCATTGTTCTTCATGGCTTTCATAGCTGACAATTTCAGGTATTACACACTGTACATTAAGAATTGAGCACAAGAATGTGTTGTGCCTTCTAAAGCATCTTTGGCATAATGTTTTAAAAGAATACTTGTGTAAACCCCTGTTTAAACCACGCGTAGGATAAGATGTCTGTCACCTGTTTTGTTATGGTTCTGGTGACTTTACTATCCAAATTATCAGGTATTGACAATTATTGAGAGTAGAGATGTAACGCTGTGCTACACTTTAACGTTATATTCTTCTGTCTTTACTGCTTAGTATCTAAGTTCTAATTTCTCCTCAGAAAGAAAAAAGAAAAAAAATCAGCAATGAAGTGCCTTATATTTTGACATTTTGCCAATTTAGATCCAGTTGAGGTAGTGGGCATCTTATTTTTTTTTCTGTTGAACAAGTGATCTGTTTCCTTCCTGAATTCTCTTGTGCTGTAGACCAAATCAGAATTCTAGGATAATGTCCAGTTTTCTGTAGCAGTTTGGGAAACAAAAATCTGTAATTTTGGTGCAGGAATTGGCACCGGGTGTAAATTTTAACTCCTAAAGCGTCTCTGAAAAGTTGTTGGCCAGTTAGATCCTAATTCCTTTTGGCTACTAAAGTCGGTGATTATTGTTCTCACTTTTTGAGATGTATGGTGCCTTTGAATGTTTTCTTGGAGGCTGTATTCTGCCCTCTCTCTTGGCGAGTGCTACTTTAGTAGGTTAAAAAATGTACTGAAGAAGCAAGTGAGAAGAAATGAAAAGTGGAGTTACACATAAAGAGATTTCTTTTTGCCCTTCAGTATCCTCTGGAATAAAACGAATTTCAAATGTCTTTCTAATTTATGACGTTGAGTTGAAGAAAGGAGCCCTCTTTCCTTCAAACGGATATAATAGCAAGATTAATGGTTTTGTCGTTTGGGTTTGGTTTCCTCCCCCCCCCACCAGGCTTCTTAGCCTCTTAGCGGGAATGAAGATTTATTTTCTACTTGTGCTTGTAGTAATGATGTCTGCCTTGTACGTACTCTAGTCAGTAAATACTTCAGCTCTTGGGTTCTTTTTGTGAGGTTTTCTTTATTTTTTCCAAACTACTTTGATTGTGATCATTTTAGAAAGGGTTGAGGGCAAAAGTCCTGGGGAATTGCCTATTAAAAAAAGTCCATTAATACAGATATCAAAATCATTAGCTGAGAATTTGTTAAGAAATCAGTTCTGAACAATTTGTGTTTGTGTATGGGAGTATTCTTCAAAAAAGGAAAACATAACACACACACCCCAAAAAAAATCCCCAAAACCCAAAAAACAAAAAAAAACCCCCACAAATCACCACAAGCAAACCAGGTGCTTAAAGCCCAAGATTTTTGACTCAGTCCGAAATTAATGAGGCATAATTTTAATTCTGTTTTAAAAAATGTGTTGCAGGATATTTTTTTAGACTATATATTAGGTTAAGAACATTACAGAAACAAAGCAAAACCCCAGGATCCCAAACTGTGGAAAACGGTCTGTTACTGAACAAGTATTCTTTCAGGAATTGTTTTTAAAATCTACCTCAATTTTTATTTTTAAACAACCCAAAGTAGCTGTGCTTAGATTTGTTTTACAAAGAACCATTAGTTCAGGCCTGTTAGCTTCTGCCTGTTTTACATATTTCTTGGGATAGACTCAGTCATTTCTTCCATGTCAAGTGAAGAATCGTATAAAACCGTCAGTTGATAAAATGCCAAAAATTGAGAGTTATTGATCCAGCAGCACTTACTGGGAGTATTCTTTCATGAGCATTGTGTTTTCTTCTTCAAGTCATGTGGTCTTATATTGTAAATATAATGATTGCATCTCCACTTCCATGTTCTGTTATTGGAGGCCTTCCTGAAATTGAAACTCTATTACTTTATGACTTACTATATTTTACATAATTGCTAAAGAAAATTTCTTCTGGGTCATGTTATGATTTTCATACCCTATGGTAGTTATTAATGTGTTTATTGAGATGATACATCTATTTGGAGAGTTATAGTTTAATCTATTGATAGAATTAAGACCGCAAGAAACAGAAAGTCACTGGACAGTGTGTATATATTCTTAGAAAAAGGCCTGTGCATCTTTTAGGGAAGCACTTACACATTGGTGAATTTTCTAAGAGTTGGCTTTTGTGCTGAAACTTCTCGCTTGATTCCTTTTAGGAAATTTCTAACTGCATTCACAGTGCAATGATAGGATAAAAGTCATATCAAAGTTCTTCAGAAAGGTGTTTTCTGATTCCCCCCCCCCCTTTTTTTTTTTTTCTTTTTTCTCTTCTGGCAGAGTTTTTGTGCAGCCTTACATCAGGAACTTAAAGAATACTACCGACTTCTGTCTGTTTTACATTCTCAGGTAAGTTAAGTGGTTCTTATTTAACTTTCTTGTTTTGATTTACGTTATCTGAATATCCCCTTAAAGGTATACCTAGAGAAAGATGCACAGTGATTTCTGTTGACAATGACCACAATTCTCTGTAACATACCAGTGAGTATTTTTCTCATAGAAATCACTGTTATTTGTAATAATATTTGTAATAATAATACATAAGCAATTAATATAATGTCATTTAGAGACAGAACAGTAGTTCATCTAGACAAATTTCTGACAGAGGATGGCATTTCTTATGTTCATAATTGATGGAGCAGAAATCTTTAAAAAAGAAGTCAGCATTTTCAAGGCTTTTGCTAGATTATCCCAGAGATGAGCTTGGTGACTTGTCAGTTTTATTTTAAAAGGTGATGGGGAAAAAAAAAAAAATCTACTTTTTGGAAGCACTTTATTTACAAAACTGGACATTTAGTTACTTGAAAACATGTAGAAATTGTGTCTTAGTATTGAGTGCATGCTGCATTCTTGTATTTGGGAGATCATACAGGCTGCCAGCTTAGTTGTTGTTAGCTGCAGTTCCAGTTAGCAGTTCTGGCATAGTAGTACATGACAATAATCTCATGAAAGGTTTCAGTATTGTCTTTCTCTCTGTGACTTTATATTATGTCTTTGGAGCTTCCCTGAAACATGGTTCTGCCTTAGAGTCTCCGTGAGTGTATTGTGTGCTATTCCATAAGCTTTTCAGATGTTCTCCTTGCAGACTGTTTTCACATTATTAGCCCATTTAAAAATGAACTTCCATGATGATGTAAGGGTTCTATCTCTTCCCTGAAGATAAAGGGTGGGTTTCACTCTGTATATCTCTTATCATTGCCAATTTCCAAGCAAACAAACCGAAACAAACAAACAAACAAAACATGGACTCAGGTGCATCCAGCAGCTAATAAATGTAACTGTTTTTAAGGCTGAGCTTAATGTGGATAACACTAATCTTAAGTTTAACTGATATGTGCTAGGTGTGGAAGCATGAAGTGGATTGGTTATTGCATACCGGAAATAGAGCATCTTTTCTAAGAGTTTATCTGCTTGGACTGCTCTAGAAACTTGCTTCTGTATTCCTGGGTTGTGTTCTTATCCTGCTTACCCCAATGGTACTTGTATGAAATGTACATTTACACCTCAGGTGCAAATGTTCGGCTTTCCTTTTCCATGGTGTTGTCAGATTCATGGTAGTCACATTGTGACAGATTTTTTTTCCTTTATCGGATTTTTTCAATAGTAGCAATTTCTTAATCTCACTATGTAGTTCACTTAAGTTCTGATGGCTTCTGGATGAAGACTTTAAACAAAATTTATCCCATGTTGAACTAAAATAAGCTGGCTGTGCAGTAATAAAAACTACCTCTTACACCCTTCCTTTCCTTTAGATGTTTTTCTTTACTTTTTTTCTGAGCATCAATTTGGCTAATATTTGCTGTCTTTCAGGATCTCTGCTCTCTTTTCCTTTGCTCTGCTTTTATGATTATCTGTCACCTTGCTTTCCTTAACCTTCTTGACCTTTGTGCTCTATTGGCCCTGTTGAACTTCCACGCATCTCTGTCCTTTCATCTGCATTTGATTCTCTATTTCCACTCATGTGGCTCTTGGGTTTTGGCTCAATGATTTAATGAGAGAACATATAATACTGTGAATTTCATGTAAAAAGCTAACTTCAGCACAAAAAGTATGAAACAGTACTTCTGCTTCAGATTTGCCAGCTTTCTTCCTTGATATGTCTTTCTGTTTCTAATTTGATCAGTTGCAACTGGAAGATGATCAGGGCGTGAATTTGGGACTTGATAGCAGTTTAACTCTTCGCCGTCTTCTAGTCTGGACATACGATCCTAAAATAAGGTTAAAGACCCTTGCAGCACTTGTTGATCACTGTCAAGGTCTGTTTAACATTAGTTTAATATTTCTGGGGAAGTTATGTAACTTTGAGAGGTTGTGCATGCCAAAGGTGGGTATCAGTAATATTACCTCTGGGTTTCTAGAAAATTTAAAGTAGGTAAGCCAGGGGGTTTTCTCTCTTTTAGTTTAAGCAAAAGCCTGATGAATTATAGTGTTGTTTTGATACACTTAGATGTTTTTGTTGTTTTTTGGTTTTGGTTGTTTGGATGGGGTTTTTTTGGTTGTTTTTTTTTTTTTAAAACTAGAACATGCTTGAGAAATCCTTCAGCTTTTAAGCACACACTTTTCATGCTGTTTTCAATTTTAGTCATCTTTCAGAGAATGTTACACTGTTAAAACCCCCCACTAATACATTATGAAATGGTTGGCTTAGTCTCTTCACTGTGTATGAGTATTTTGCTGTTCCTCTCTAAATGATGGCATATAGGAGTCATTTGCAACCTGTCTGCAGGTTCAAATGAAACAACAAAACTTTACAAACCCGCCAGCAGTGGATGGCTGCAAATGCTGAGAAATGATGTTGGAGCTAACCAAAACTTTGGCCAGTAACTTACCTATAGGCTATGTATCTCTCTGAGGGTACTTCTCTGCTGTCTTTGAAAAAAAAAAGGAGATTGTTGCTCTTTGTAAAATGCATTTGTCATGGTTTAACCAGAAAAATCTTACATCTGTTTTACCTTGATTATTGGAATTGGTAACAATTTGTGGGGGGAGAAGGGAGAGAGAGAAAGTGGGCTTCACTTTTAAGACATTTATGAAATTTCTTCTACCAAGAAGCCAGAAAGATGTGTTTGTGTATATGTATGCACACAGAACATCTAAGAGAGGGTTAGATACAGGAAAGAAGGAAAACGTACTAAGACTCCTTTAAGCCTTATACTGGTAGGGGAAGAAAAGAAGCTTGAAGTCAGTCATTGTGTGTGATCTGATGCCTTGAAATTTGCATTACTTCAAGCTACTGTAAAGTAGACAGAATATAGCATCAGAGATCTCTGCTTGATGCTTCAGTGCGTCTAATAATTCATGCCTTAAAACCTTGGAATTCCCTGTCAACATTTAAAAATATACTTTTCCTACATTTTAGAATTGCTGTTCAGCAAGCTATGAATAACGTATGACTAGCTGAAATCAGTGGCTGCTATGTTTTAGTGTGATGTGTATATTCTTTCCTTCACACATTTCTTTTCCTCTCCCCTATAATCTTACAGGAAGAAAAGGTGGTGAATTAGCCTCAGCAGTCCATGCCTACACTAAAACAGGAGATCCCTACATGAGATCTCTGGTTCAGCACATTCTTGGCCTAGTATCCCATCCTGTACTGAATTTCCTTTATCGCTGGATTTATGATGGAGAGCTGGAGGATACATACCATGAGGTAATGTATGGGATAGAATAAATACTTGATCTCATTCATTTGCTTTGTGGGAGTATAATCTGTGGGAAGCCTAGAGGAGAAGTTGAAAAGTAGACTATAATGGAAATGAATGGCATATGAATAAGTAATATATACAATAACAATATGACTCTCTTCATGGTTGCAGTCAGTGTGATATTTGGAGGCTGCAGTGGTGCAGTATCTTGTCTCAGTGAGTCATATCCTGTGTCTGTTTAGTAGAGGCAGAATGATGGTCTAACAATAGATGCTTCTACAGAGAAAGTCATCTTTCTATCTTTTCTTGCTTAGTTTAACATCAGTAATGTATGCAGAGTTCTTTGTAAGTTACTAGAATGCAAGCCTTGTATTTGAAATACAGTTAAGAATATTCTGTTGTGACTACATACTGTTCTTCTCAGCTTCATAAATGACTTCAGTTTGTCAAATTGGGTAGAAGAGGTTTACAGTTCCAGAGTTCCTCTATAAACTCTGTAGGATTATTTGTTATGACTTCTGTAACAACAAGTTCTAGTAACTGTCCTTTTTCTTCCTAAAACTATTTTTATGCCTTTTTAAGCTCTCCGGATTATTTTTCCTGTCTCCAATCAGTACAGTCTTGTTAAAGGGACATTTTTTGGATCCAAGAAGCCAAAGCCATTTTTTAAAATGAATTGAGCCCTTCTGAGACACTGTTTGAGTGTGAAATATGCTATCTGCCTTCGGAAACTGTCTGGGTGAAAATTAAAATGAGTACAAATATCACCCACAGCTGGTAACTTCAAGGTCAGCATTAGAGACTTGTGTGAATTATCTACAAATCTCTGTGGCTAGAAGTGTGAAACAGACTTTACTTGTTTTCCCAGCTGTTCCTCAGATATATGAGGTGGTCTCTTTTGGGGGTTCTACATGATTCACTGGCTTTCAACTATGTTAAAAAATGTATATGTTCGCTGTAAGAACATTCTTAATACTGAAGATCACTGTTGGACATGGCTACAATTTTCATACCATCGACAAGGTTTTTGAACAAAGACAATTGACCGTACTTAATGGAAATGGTATTTGGAGGCAGCGAAAAAAGCTCTTGTTGAAAAATGGGTATCTTGTTTGACAGGATGAGGACAGAATCAATACATGTTGTTTTAACAAAACTAATCATGTATCTTCAGTTTCTTACTAATGAAAGTATTCTCTTGTGTGGAGTTGAGAGACTTGAACATTTGATCAGTTCAGTTGCAGGTTTTCTTAGTCTTGGGTTTGTTTTGGGTTTTTCTCTGCAATTCCACAATTGTCCTTTCCAACCCTAGCTATTCTATGATTCTGTTCTATGATTCTGTGTCCCTGCCCGTGGCCAGGGGTTGGAACTGGATGATTTTTAAGCTCAAACCAGTCTCTGATTCTGTGGTTCAGTCTGTGAATTCTGCATCTGTTAAAATAGAAGGAAATCCAGAGGGACCTGAGTAAAAATAGAACCAGTAAAATAAAATTATATTATATTCTGAGCTTTATCTCCTACGCTAACTGTATAACTAAGAAAATGCCATATGCTTCTGTATTTTATAGTGCAGGTTTTACAGCTAGTACACTTTACCCTGAGGTAGTCAAGGTTTCATAACACACAGAGGAGATTTCTGAGTACGGAAATTAAATACTAGGGGAGAGAGTTTACATTTTGTTCTTAATGTTTATTTCAATCTACAGTTTTTTGTAGCTTCAGATCCCACAGTTAAAACTGATCGGCTGTGGCATGACAAATACACTTTGAGGAAATCAATGATTCCTTCTTTTATTACAATGGAGCAGTCAAAAAAGGTATGAATTCGAAATTTAATCTTCTGATAATTTGTTCACCCTGTGCTGCTGTTTCTATTAAAAAAAATGGAGGCCAAATTTAAAAATAAATAATAGTCTTAAGAATTTTAGAATTGTATGCTGAGGAAGACTGGAAGACTGTTTCTCCTTTCAGTTCCTTAACTGATAAATTTTGTTTAAGGAGATTTGAAGGGAGTTGGGAAGAAGTTTGTGTTTAAAACCGATTTGTGTTAGCATACAAGTCCTGGACTGCTGTGGTTGGCATTGTGAAGCTAAGAGCACAGAAAGGTGACAGAATACCCTGTTTTAGTGATTGTGATTTTGGTGATTTGTTTTTTTGTTTGATGGTTTGTTTGGTTTGTTGGGGATTTTTGTTTTGTTTTCCTTTATGCAAATCACTTTTTTTTTTCAGGTCCTCTTAATAGGGAAGTCCATAAACTTCTTGCATCAAGTTTGTCATGATCAAACTCCATCCACAAAGATGATTGCTGTGGCAAAATCTGCAGAGTCGTCAAAAGATGGTAAAGTATCAGTGTTAGTCAGCTTCCTCCCTTTGAACTGAGCTCTCTCTGATATGTGGTTTAGGCTGTAAATTGACATTTTGGATAGTGAGGTGGAAAGGACTAGAAAAGTCCCACCTTCCCTAAAATATAGGTATTTTAATAGATACATGTATTTCACGCATGTGTAATTTTCTTACTTTGATAGGTTTGCTGGGTGGTTGTTAATGTACTAGGTTTCTGAATGAAAACATTCAGGAAGCAGTCTGCCTCCAGCTGACTTGTTGAGAAAGCTGGGGTGGGAGCAGGGATGTTATTGGAGTGCTACAGGAAGAATTTGGTACTTGTTACTTCTCATCAAATATACTTCATTATTTGATTCCATAGTAGTACTGAATTAATTCTGTGATAAAAAAAAATACTAAATAATCAATTAGTTGCAAGTCAGAAAATAAACAGTAAAAAGAGTAAGGACAGAAGCCTTTCTGTAAATACCCCCTACCACTATGATTTGTCCAAAGAAAATTGAATATGTGGAAGGTTTGTAAAATTATATCTTTTCTGTTATTCGTGGAGCTTGGTTTTGTGGATTGTCCCATGTCTGTTGCTCCCATCCCCTGATTAACCTTGGGTTAGCTTTTATATTAACTCTTCACAGCCTGGATTTTTAGCATGATTGCCTCCATGAAAAATGTTCTAATAACAAAATCCCATTCATATCTGCAAGAATTTTTCATCTAATTATTTGATTTTTGTACCATGTACAGTCAAAGATGAGCTTAAAAGTGCAGAGAAGGGTCAGGATTAAGTGAATAAGAGCTGCAAATGCATTTGAACCATCATCTCGCCAGCCATTCCTGAAAAACGCAAAAACATTCTTTTGCTACACTGCTTCCATCACTTTACATAGTGCTTGTGGCCATGCTTTTCCAGTATTTTTATGAGAACTTCAAAGCAAGTACGCTATCTTAAGTGCCAAGAATACCCATTTCAGACAGAAGTGTAGTTTTAGAAGTGGATGTTATCAACTATATCTGCAGTGTGCTGAAGACATGTGGAGCTTATGGTCTGCAGCCTAAATACCTTGCAGTATTGCATTGCCTTAATTCTGTGCAAAATTGCACTTGTGTTCAGGGCATTCTACCCATTCAATCCAGAAAGAACATTCTGTGTCAGTGATGTTGGACATACATACTGTTATCGTTGTTTGTGCCATCTGACAATATTCCAAGAGTCCATTCAGATAATTATTTATACTAAGATGATGGAAGCTAGGATGCCAACCTGAATACTTTTTCTCATTTGAAATCGGAACATCTTATGGGTTTGGCTGTATTTTTATTTCTTTAATTTATTTGCCTTGGAACCTTAATTTTCATGTTTTCCTGATTTCCTTTTGAACTTCAGAGGGTACTGAATAAGAGTTAGGAAAACTCAGAGAATGTCACTGAACCAGACATTATGAGGTTTCCCTCATTATAGAGTGACTTCTTTATTACAGCCACTGTTTATTTCTTCAGTTTAAAAGTACTTTATTAATTGAGACTGAATCTCATCAGAACAACGTGAAACTTGGTTTTAATTTTAAAAAAGAAAAAATATCAGTTGAAACTAATCCTGGAGCAGGCAGTGCAATGTCTTATACTAATTTGGTGCATGAATCTTCCTTTTTTTTTTCCCCTGTAAAGCAATAGTTGTTCAATTAAAAATCATTGAAGGTGGGAATATATCCTTTAACGCTTAGGAAGGTTTGAGTCTTAATAGTTGGCAGTCCAGTATTTAGAGTTTTGCTCCATGTTACCTGGAGTGGTCACACTTCCTGCTATCTTGTAACAGTCTTACTGCAGTCCCTTTCTTGGTAAGCTTGTAGTTGTAGAAAAGGGTGAAATACACTTCCTAATAAGGGTCAGTGTCCTACTTTCTGCCCCCAAATTGCCATATATTAAAGGTGAAGAAGAAAATGTCGGGTTGCTGGCCGTCCCCCAGATAACACAAGCATATCCCCTGCTTTCTCATCCTGACTTGTACTTGGGAATTCTTTTCTGTTAAGTATTCTGACTGATTGATTTCTGTGCGCACACACACACTCACACACACTTAGAAGTGACTGTTGATTTAGATCCCCCCCCAGGAAAGCTTTTCCCTATGAGTTTAGAGCTCCTTCAAATTATTTGATTCTCTAAATTGCAGTATTTCAGCATGTGTAAAAAAAAAAAAAAACACTTTCTGTGTAAAAGTGATGGAATAATGTGAGCTCTTATTGGAAGGTACAAGAGCTGGACAGAGATTAAAAGTAATAATGTTGATGTATGGGCTGCTTTAGATTTGCTTTTGCTTTGGCTGTGTGTTCTGGTTTTGTATAATACAGTGGATCAGAATAAATAACAATGTTATCTTCTTGTATGTTTCAATTCCAAAGTTTGTTTGCCTCCGTTTTGGAAAAATACTAATTTTGACTCTTTCATTTTTTTTTATTTTTTTTTTTTAGCTGCTGATTTGTTCACAGATCTGGAAAATGCATTTCAAGAGAAAATTGATGCAGCTTATTTTGAGACCAGCAAATACCTGCTGGATGTTCTCAATAAAAAGTACAATTTATTGGAACATATGCAGGCCATGAGGCGATACTTACTGCTTGGTCAAGGAGACTTTATCAGGCATTTAATGGATTTACTCAAGTAAGAGAGTAGGAGGGGTAATTATGTTAAATTTCTGGTGCTTGCAAATGTGCATGATCAGCACAGAAACTGTTTTGCTTTTGGAAGAGGACCCTTTAAGTATGTTATTATTCAAAGGTTTAATTGAACAACTTTTACATCCTATTTTGCATTTAAGTTCTTTGACCCTGAGGCTGAAACTTTATTCTTCCTTTTTGTAGGAAGTATGTATGGTATCATTTCACATTGTCCTGAAAAGCTGGACTACTATAGATACCTTTGCACTGACCCTATGACAGCCTCATGGATGTTAGCACTTCTCTCACTCCTGTCAGCAAGTTTAAGCAGAAAAGTTCTTCTGCCTTTGATGTCAGTAGTTAACATTGCTGTGAATGTTAGGCTTTTATATTTTGGAGGTATTTGGTCCAAAACATTGTGTGAACACCGCTCAATGCCTTTTTGAAAATTTAATTGATGCCTCACCGGTCTCTGTTTTAAGCAGTCAAGTGCACTCATAACTATCAGTTTCAGTTTTTGAAATATATTTGCAAGCTCCCTGCTTTTACGTGATGGTGCTACTGATGACGCTTAGTCCATCAAAAATGTCCTTTATAAAGCTTTCCTTTGTCTAGAAGGCTTTGTGGTAGAGCTTCTATTAACTTGTTTGTGAATCAAAATTAGTATTGTCTGGTGACATGACTATGCTTTTTAAAGTGAAAATTACTGTGAAGCAGAATAGGTTTGGATTGTGGAGTCAATATTACATTTGAGGTAGTAGCAGTGAGGGAGTTTTCAATACTGGTCATAGGGGAGAGTAGCAGTCCTGGGTACTTACTTGCATGTTGCAACTCTTTGGAAAGTTTTAAGTTACATAGAGGGTGTGGGTTTGTGTGATTCTCCCAGCGCTTCTAAGCCTGTGAGATGGCTATCAGCAAGTCTCTCAAAACTGAAATTAAATTATTGGTTTGATGTATTAATGGTGCAGTCTGGCTCACTTTAGATATCAATGCAGCTGAAATTACAGAGTAGTTATGCTAGCAATTTTAGTAATTTCAGATTATTGGCATTAAATGAAGATAAAGTTACTCCTCATGCTGATGTTCAGATGTATAGCTGCCTATTAATAGACATATTCTGCTCAAGTATTTTGGTCATTGATTTTCTTTGTGGTTAAGACAAAGAGTAATATGAGAGGTTTTGAAAGTCTGTCAGAAAGTGCTTCACTGTGTGTTGCAGTTGTTACCAAATTGTTGCTGCAGAATATATCAGTAATGTGCCATAACTGTTTGTTTCATAACTACCAGGCCAGAGCTCGCACGACCAGCTACAACCTTATATCAGCATAATCTGACTGGAATCCTTGAAACAGCGGTGAGGGCAACTAATGCCCAATTTGATAATCCTGAAATTCTGAAACGATTGGATGTTCGACTTCTAGAGGTCTGTTGCACGATGGTGACTCAACTGACCTCTTTGTGTGTATACATGCAGAAATCTATATGAAAATTTTCGTATCTGTATATATGAAATACATTTTCCCCCTCCCTTCCACTGAAGTCTACTTTGAATTATGTAAACTTAATTTAATAAGTCATTTCTTCTTTTTCCACTTCCTGCCTATTGTCTGTTCGTATTTCAAGCTGTGGGTTTAAGGCTGTTTCATTGGCAATACAAAGTTAAGCATTTGGGATCTAACTGTAAGGAATGCTGGTGGACCTGGTTAGAGGCTCTGCAAACAGCTCATACTACTGTTGCCTCTACAAGAATCTGGGGGTGGTCTCTTTGTCACCAGTAATTTACAAGGAGTTAAGCAATTTAAGTGCATTTTATGAAGGAGACCTCTGGTAAGAAACTTAAGTTCATGAAAACGCTTCAGTCCCATTGGTGGGAGTTCACTGATGAACTGTAGCATCTAAAATAAGTCTATGCCTTAGGCTGAGTCTTGCCTAAGAAATTTTCCTTCCCTTCATTTCCTTTACTGGCTTCAGTAGAAAAACATTGACATTACCACATCAGCAGTTGAGTGAAATGAATCCCACCATTGTGTCAAACTGATTCATTTTTGCTTAATCTACTACTTTCAACAAGGATCTGTATCTCGTACTGATATGGATCCTTGTTTTTTCATAGGCTGTGGAGGTTGGAAGTGTAAGAAAGAGCTGGTTTTCAGCATTAGTATGCTCTGATTATACACTAAAACAGCATATCTTTTTAATACAGGTGTCTCCTGGGGACACTGGATGGGATGTCTTCAGCTTGGACTATCATGTTGATGGGCCAATAGCAACGGTAATGTCATATACTGCTGTCTGTGAACATCTCAGATACTGAATTGAATTGCTAATTTTTAATTATTTTTTTTTTTTGATTGAAATAACCTTCTTTTATTCTGGAGTGTGCGATCAGAGAGACTTTTTTTTTCATCTGGGATGCACCCACTGTATAAACAGTTGAGCTAAAATCTCAATTCTTATAAATTAACCATGAGTGCTGAAAAGCTACATTTAAAACAATAATTACTGAAAATCAGTAATTCATTTGTTCCAGCAGAGATTTTAGCAAGTACTTAATAAATGGAGTGCTCCTCTTCTCCCATCATTACTATTTTGTAGCTACTAATTTGAGATAATTTGCAAGGAACTGAAGAATGTATTTGAGGAGAACCTATTTGTACTGTCTAAATTAAACTTGATAG
The DNA here is from genome assembly GCA_009867235.2 of Psittacus erithacus. Classification (NCBI taxonomy): domain Eukaryota; kingdom Metazoa; phylum Chordata; class Aves; order Psittaciformes; family Psittacidae; genus Psittacus; species Psittacus erithacus. The sequence goes on along the minus strand of WYDI02141219.1, from coordinate 31,507 downwards.
GTAGTAGTGCTCATTAGAACTACTGAGAAAATAACTGCACTATTGATCAGAATGCATTTAGCTTCTGTAAAGAACCTCTGTTTTTTAAAAAACAGGACATCAAAATGTGAGTCTGACCAGCAGAAGGAATTTTCATATGTAGTTCAGAAAGAGCACAATGTTTAGGCTTTGTCACGTTCACCTCTTCTTACACTTCGTGCAGTGCCCTGTACCGGCTTGAGTATTAGGTAACTCAATTCAGCCCATGAGGGGGAATCTTTCTAAAAGCTCTGGGTTATACAGGGTTTTTGTTTTGTCAATATTTGTCAGTAGACTGCATAGGTCAGATAAGATGGACTGTGATGAGGTTCTTGATCCTTCAGAATATACAGTAAGTCTATTAAATTTGTACTGTTATGTGGTATTTTTTTTAAATTTGTAGGTATTTACCCGTGAGTGCATGAGCCACTATCTAAGAGTATTTAATTTCCTTTGGAGAGCAAAGCGAATGGAATATATTCTTACTGATATATGGAAAGGGCACATGTGCAATGCAAAGCTGCTGAAAAGTATACCAGGTGAGAGAGGCCCAAATGGATGACATACTTGTAAACTGGATTTAGATGACTACATCTTATTTTAAACTGTTAAGAGGCGGGGAAAAGGTCTCTTGGGACAGATTAATTTTACATTTTATTGCTCCTCTTGACTAACTGCTTAATGGCAGATGATGATGAAGATAAAATAACATTATTGTAAATGGAAGTTTCCTGTTCGTTCTACTTGGTCCTTGGTTGTGACTTTTTGTAGCAGTGAGCAGGTAAAACATCCCATTCTGGAAGAATACCCTTACTCTTCCATCAACTTTATTCATCTTCCTTGTTAACTTTTATCTGTAACTTGTGTCTCCCTCTTTCTTGTGCTGGAATAAGTCCCACACATGCACACTTCTGAGTTTACTAGTTTTACCTTCATTCACTCCCTGTGCTGAGAATATAAGTCATATTTGTGAGCATCTCTACTGGCTCACTCTTGACTTTTTTTACCTACCTACATTTCTCTCAGTAAAAAAAAATAACTATTGAAGGTTATGCTTCTTTATGGCATAGTAATATTTACAAAGATATATTTATGTATTTATAGTAAGGAACTGTTTGGTGGGTGGGAGTGGACACCTTGGCCTCAGAAATTCCCTGGGAAACAAGCTTTCGCAAAGTCTGCTCTAGTGCACAAGGCTGATCTCTGGAACTGTCGTGATGACTAGGTTTCCCTTCAGCTTCTCTGAGACAGGATTTATTTCACTGTCGTTTCCCTGCCCAAAATAAGTGCCTGTTTGACTTGAAACCAATGGCCTATTGCGTTCTTGCTTTCTGTTCCCTTTGAGACTAACAGTTAACAGATTTTATTCTCATTGCCTGAGGGTCTTCAGACTGGACCTGTCTCCCATTGCTAGGGTTGTATTTGTTCCTTTGTTCTCAGGAGGAAGTTTGAGTTTTCTCCCACTGCCTCGTGGGAGGCCTTTCTTATGCTTTGCTATAGAGCAGTGTTCTGTAGGTTGAAGCCCAGTTGCTTGTCACCTTTAGGTTTGGCTATGTTTAAAGCCACACAGACATTCAAAATGCTGGCCAAGCTGAAATAGCTGTTGTTGGCAGAAGGAGCTGAGCGTTGTATTTCTTGGTTTGTGCCTCTGACAAAAGTATGTTTACAAAGACCTGTACTGCCTTCTGCGTGGAGGGACAGGAGCCCTTTTTGCTCACTGCCTTGTCTAATTTGGAAGCTATGAGTAGAATTTTTTTCTGAAATAGATGGAGAGTCCACCCCAGCACCATTTTTTTAAGAAGTAGTAGAACTTACTTTTATTTTTTCTCTTTCCCTCTAAAACAGTACCTTGCCATTCCAGTTACAAAAACCAAATGGAAAACAGTATCTGATAGGAGGAAGCAGCTGCAGCATCTTTTGTTTTTCAGCCCCAAAGAGGGTAGCATTGACTTTCAAGGATAGCTTTATTCACAATTCCCAAAAAGTCTTAACATCCAGGGATTTTAGTGCTTTAAAGGAGTACTTCTAGGCAGCAGTGCTAAGCTCACTCTTTTCTTGTCAGGGAGAAGGAACACAGATGTATCCAAATCACCAACCCTGGAGGTTGTTTTTACTGATCTTTTTTAAAGTAGGTGCAACATAACGTGTTAGGGATAGTTTTCCTGCGAAGGCATAAGAAATGAAGAGCCAGAGTATCCTGTAATATTTTTCAGATCATTAGGTGGTCCTGTAACATCCCAAGATACAAACATGTAGAATTCCTTTTGTAGTAGTCTCATGTCTTGTCTGCAATAGCAAATTACTTTGGCAGGTTTTTAGAAATTATGTCTTCTGTCTGGATATCTTTCTGATTCCAGAAGGCTGAGTGTCTTCATTCCAGAGAATTTTTCAAGTTGACAGTAATCGTGATACTACCCTTCCACAACAGTGGTCCCCTCTGTTACAAGTGAGCAGCTGATGCCATTAGTGATTTGCCTGTTGGTCTCTGTTGTGGATCGTGGAATTGAACCTGGACCATGGGCCACAGATTCCCTGCTGCTGTCAGAACCACCCTCTCTTTTGGTCTCAGTGTAGCCAAGTAGTGCAAAAATACACTCTCTGCTTTTCAAAGGCTGATGGTAAGAGGTGTGAGAGGCCCCAGAAGCAGTTGCAAATCTGTGGCCTCAGATTTTCAACCAAAAGAACACATGGGACATTAACTGTATTTTGGTTTCTTGAGACTGAAAGGGTCTTTTACACTTGTGATACTCAGCAAGTTTCCAGCACTGTCTGAGCACACTGTGTCATCTTTGGCTCACATTTTCTAGGAGCAAATTGTGCAGTGTTCTTTGCTCATCTGTTGCCAGCCAGTGTTGCTTTTACCATCCAAGATTAGTGGCTGTTTTATGGAAGTATTCTGTTTGGTAGAAAAAGCTGGTTTGATGTCTCTGCCTGTCTTTGCAGTCTTTAACATGTCATCTCTTTGGATTTTTTACAGAGCTTTCTGGGGTGCTGCATCAGTGTCATGTTCTGGCATCAGAAATGGTCCATTTCATTCATCAAATGCAGTATTACATTACATTTGAGGTATACTCTAGCCACCTAATCAGTTGCTTAAAAATTAAGTACTTTTAATATTCTGTATGTGTTGTGTGTCTTAAATTTCAAAGAGCTTGTTGTCTAGCAAATTAAAACAGCCAAATCCTGAATCGTTGCTCCAGGTGCTTGAATGTTCGTGGGATGAACTCTGGAACAAGGTTCAACAAGCTCAGGACTTGGATCACATCATTGCAGCTCATGAAGTTTTTCTAGACACAATCATAGCTCGGTGCTTGCTGGATAGTGATTCCAGGGTAAGACTTCTCCTTTGCATTAGGTTGTATCTTTGTGATCTTGACTTACATGTTAGGAACCACCTTCTCTTATATTATAGAAGCAAGGGGAAAAGTAAATTTTCTTGCTCTGGTAAAAGACCTTATTATGATAGGCTCTGTACATAATCCCCAGCACAGATGCTGATCATAAAACTTATTGCAATGTGGGCCAGTTGCTTTTGGTCCTAAGAAGCTGTGTGATCATGAAACAATTGACTTAGAGCTTTGCAAAACAGTCTGTCTAGCTGTGTGTGAAAAGATTTTATTTACTCATGTTCTGAGTAATGGTAGTAAATTAGAACACTTTGGCTGTACAACTGTTTCATTGTTTTGTTGCTTAACTGTCTCACAGGTACTTCTCAACCAGCTTCGAGCTGTTTTCGACCAGATCATTGAGCTCCAGAATGCCCAAGATGCAATGTACAGAGCTGCTTTGGAGGAGTTGCAGCTGAGATTGCAATTTGAAGAGAGGAAAAAACAGCGTGAGCTTGAGGTATGGTAAGAATATTACTAAAACATGAAAATTAATTGAGGCAGATACACTTGTCTTTTGATACACAGAAGATTTTAGGTATCATGTAGAGGTACAGCAAAAATGGAGATGTAGTTAGGACAAATGTTAAAGTCATCAGCAATAGCTAGCGATTTCAAACAGAACTGCTGAATGGTGGTTTTCATTTCTCTCTTGCCCAAAACCTCTAGGTCAGTAGATTCTCTAGGGAGTTTTGGAGGATGAGAAATCTAGAGCTATTTTAGGAGAAAGAAAGAAATAGAAGAGGTTTTAATATTCAGAACCCTTTTGCAGAAAATGCCATAGTTCCATGCCTGCCTCCCTACTGTCAGCCTCTGGGACAGGCAGTGCTGCTGTGAGACTGTCCTGCCTGCTAACCTCAGATTCCTTTCATGTGCTGTACCAACCACTGAGGGGGCTGATAGTTTCAATATTAGAGGCTCCATGTTTGGCTTCCTATGGCAGTGGATGGTTTGTATAAACATGGTTCAGTTGGGTAGAAACTGGCCCAATTAGCAATTTTCATCATGTGACGCTTGACCTCTTATTTATTCTCCCTGTAGGGAAAGTGGGGTGTAACTGCATCAGAAGATGAAGAAGAGAGCAGGAGGATGAAAGAATTTCAAGACTCAATACCCAAAATGTGCTCACAGCTGCGCATACTCACTCACTTTTACCAGGTGCCCCTTAGATATTTTTTTTCAATATGAATGATGAGCTTTGATATATAGAAATAAAATATTGAGTAGGTGCAATTTCTGTATTCGTGTGTGCAGCTTGTTGATCTTGGTTCTTAGTTTTTTGCTTCTTTACTTAGAAACCTGTATTTAGTGTTCCTCAGCAGACAGCAGGCTTTGCAATCATGTATGTTCCCCTGACAAAGGGGAATAGTCTCTTCATGTACCTTCTCCGTCAGCAGTAGAAGTAATAGCTATCTTCTGGTGTAATTAAAAAAAAAAAAAAAGAAGAATCTTCTGCATTCCATTTTTTTTTCTCACCATCTTTGCAAGTCACTGCTATTAAAGACTACAGAAAGGGCCCTTATTAAGGGCTTAACACTTAATTTTAAGTCCACTGAGATGGATAAACTCTTTGGGCAAACATGCACAGGCTGTCTTCTTCAATGGTAATTATTCTATATTTTTCTTAATATGTTATATCTAATTCTAAAAGCTCCCATTCACCAGAAAAATCAGCTGTTATATTTCAGTGAAGTGTAGATTCTGAGCTTTGATGCAAGGACTTCAGATCTGGGAGGAATTTGCTCCTGGCTCCAAGTATTGCAGTTCTCCCTTCCAGAGGAATATGGGGCCAAACTAAGTGTAGGTTGCAGTTTTTTGTACCCTACAGGATTGCCACAGGTTGCCAATGTAGCTTTTGCCTGATTGGACTTATTCTTGCTGGACCCTACTTTTTGCGTTTTTCATGCATTTTCCATGAAGGACTTCCCTGGCCATCCTTGGTCATCTTTGGAAGTAATAATGGGGTGCTCTAGTTATGAGTATGTCCATGTTAGCATTTAGTGGAGATGAGGAATGAGCTCTTCAAGTGAGTCTTCCCATGCTCCCAGAGTCCTCTTCTTCCCTACATGCTGTGGAACTTCTGCAGCTCCTTGGCTAGAGCCGAACAGGAAGATGGGCTCCAGAAGCATGCCTTCCACGTGCTGAGTGCAAGTTTCACTTAAGAGCTGCTCCAAATGCATAGAGTCTAGCTATTGGTTCTGTAGCACTGACTGCCCTATTTGGCAGATACTCTGCTGTGCTGGGGTGCTGCTTGCTGCTGTATAACCTACATCAAATCCTTTATTTGTAAAGTGAGCAGTGGTCTAGTGCTGATCTGGCCTGCATTTGAGATGCAACATGGACACAAGGTGAAGTCACCTGTTAGCATTGGTCAGGTCTTGAATGGTGTCCTGGCCTGTTGTCCTGAATGGTAGGGCTGCCCTGGGAGGGCCAGGGCAGCAGCACAGAGAGAGCTCCCCTGCAGGTGCCTTCAGGGAGATGGAGGGTGCCAGCAGGGCACAGCAAGGGGGGTTTGAAAGACGGAGCTGCTTGCACTGGAAACTGATGTGCACGGTAGGCATTTGAAGATAGTGAAGCTCTGTGATTTTGCAGAAAGAATGAATCCATGATAACTGGTTTGCTAACAGTTGGGTATAAATGCTTGTGCTTGCCCTTTCTGGATTCCCTCTGCTCATTGCGAGGCCTGAGCACCACACAGCAGTGACATCTCTTTGGTTTTTCTTTCTCCTTCAGGGAATCGTCCAACAGTTCTTGGTCCTGCTGACAACCAGTTCTGATGAAAGCCTTCGGTTTCTTAGCTTTAGATTGGACTTCAACGAACATTATAAAGCAAGAGAGCCCAGGCTTCGTGTATCATTGGGCACTAGAGGCAGACGAAGCTCCCATATGTGAAACAACTGCAAAGGACTGCACCTCGGTATCCGAAGGATGTTGAGCCTCTTGTTGGACAAGGCAATCAGTGTTAACATAGTACCACCAAATCGTGTGTGATTGGTGTCTACCATTTCTGTAGGCAACATGTTTTTTGGTCATGTGATTGTGTGACACTGTATAGCAGAAAACAAAAAAAGTAGGGGTTTTTCTACACAGACATTTCTAGAATTACCAGACTAAATGGGCTGATAAAACCTCTTAAAACCAACTTCTTAAACCATCCTTTTAAAAAGTTGCCAATTTAATTTGAAGCTTTCTGAGCTCTCTCCACTGTAACTTATATCTGTGTCAAGGAAATCACATCTTTTGTTTATAGAAAGCACCCTTTCCTTTTTTAACAAGAAAATAAGAAGGTTATTTTTTCTATATGTACTTGTTCTATTTGAAGAGAGCTTTTGTTAAAGCCAGCAGACGAAGACCCAAACCTAATGTTCCTGTTAAGAAGCTATACAGCATTTCTTTATGCTGATTTTTTTTCAGTGTTGTGATGTGTTTGATTGTGTGAGAAACTTTGTATCAGGAGACATAAACTTCTATTTAATTTTTTGTTGTTTTCAAACTTAACAAACCGAAATGAAAAAATCTAGTAGGGAAATTCTATGGTTACTGTACAGGAGAAAACTATAGAAGCAGAGCAGGAGTGTATTTGTTGCACATAAGATCTAAAAAATGAAGTTAAAGCCTCAGTACTGTTAAAGGAAGGTGTTGGTTAAAATTGAATTGAATGAAATAATTGATGTTCAGAATAGGATGTGTAGAAGCAAACTGACTTGGCTGATGTTGACTTCGTTCTTTTCTCTTCCCTCTTTTTCCATTGTAAATATTTATATTTTGCTGTCCAGATGCTGGGGAGAGGGGGATTCTTCTTTTGCAAAGTTGTCATTATATCGGGTCATTTATTATGTTCCACAAGTGCAAGCTTAGAAAAATAAAAACACAATTATCTTTCAAAAAAGTATTTTGCTTTTCGTAACTGAAAGATGATGTTTTTTTCCACAGGGTAAGAAAGGAGAAGCTTCTGGTTATTGTTTTACAAATCCCTACCCATTAAAGGGTTTTTGTATGAGTCTTATGTATACTTAGGGTAGTATGGAATTAATTGATTAGCAGTTACCCTCAGATCAACCATGTCTGTGGCCTCTTTTGCCCTTACTTTGCTTGAAGCCCCAGGAAGCAGAGGCACCTCCCAAGCCATGCAGGTGAGGCTGCTCTCAGTCATGACAGAAGTGAACTCTCATCGTGGGGATGATGCACCAACTTGCAGCTCTGGACTAGCATGTTTGCCCTCTGGACATGATGACTCCTGTTACTGTGCAGGCCTTGGAGTGCTTGCTTTTGTTAAGTAAAACACATAGGCTTTTAACCCAGTGCTCTTCAAGGACCTGCTGGTGCAGCTACCTTCATGGGGGTACTTGCAGGCAGCTTTTCAGTTGTAAGAAAATACGGACTCTGAAGCCAGTGGTACTCTGTGTGCTGAAGGAAAGATGAGGGATGCCGAGATTGGCATCGCAAGGTCACAAATCACTTGACAGGCAGGAGTATTATGGTTTTGTGTGTGTGGTGAGAGCATATTGTTCTTGTAAAGTCTGAAAGAACTACAAAGCTTATATGATTGGGTTTTGGCCAAAACTGTTAGAAAAAAAGCCCTACCTGCGTGAGCACTCTTTTGGCCATTGCCTTGAGACATGTTACATGATCCCATGTATTATCAGACAATCCACAGACAGTAGCATCCAGTGTCGGAGCTAGTTCCAAGTTCTAGGACAAGTTCCAGAGGAAGGTCTAGTTCCATTTGCGGATAAAATGAATCCACCAGTACACAGGAAACCTGCAGTAGTGGCTGTGCTAGGAAAGATCAATTTGAGGTGATTCTGCAGAAACCCATCAGTATGGGAAGAGTCCTCACTGCTGCAGGAGTTGCTCTGTGGCTGCTAGGCTAAGGGAGATGTTCTGAACGCAGGACAGAGAATACCTGAACCTGAAGGGACCTGCTACTGTCCTTGGTGCTCCTTGCTGTGTGAAGACCAGTGTTTTATCCCTTAACCCAACAGCTGTCATGTTTATTTCAATCTACATGAGTTTTGTAGCTTCTGGTCCTACAGGTAAAATTGATGAGTTGTGGTGTAGCAAGCATAGCTTGAGGAAGCCAGTGTCCTCTTCTCAATTAGGATTGAACAGTGAAAAATACATACCAACAAAAAGGCGTATCTTTGTGATTGTCTGTTGGCTTTATACTGTTAGAACCAGATTCTCAGCAAGAGAGTGGATCAGAAGTTGAGCAATGGATACTTTAAATCTTCCTTTGGGCTTTGAAATAATTTACAGCAATGTCATACTAAATTATATGAGAGCACCAACACATCAGAGCAGAAGATTATGACTTGAAGCATCAATAAATATTTGAAACGTGATTTCAAATCACCTTTCACTGTCAAGCTCTGCAGTGGCAGTGTATGGAAAATGTTCCTGAGATCTCCGGTTTCTCAGGCAATGGCATCCATTCCTCTCTCTTTCTTGGAGGTTACTTTTCCTGCACCTGTACCTGGAGAACAGCCGTCACCCCTCTCAGACCCTCTCTGACTGTTAGGCTATGGGGAAGGTTCTGAACCCCTGGCATGAAGTAACTGAACCAGCTCTGCTGACAGAACCCCTGGAAGTGGATGGGAGCGGCGATGTCATCTTTCATTTTTTATGTCCATTTCAGCCATTTTTTATTTTTCCTTTTGTGGATTTATGCTTTACCTTCACCTTTAGCTGGGTCTTCCCTCTTTGTGGCACTGTTAGCATTACCTAATGCTGCTTTTCTGCAACCCAAGGCGTGGCTCTCATGAAAGACTCCAATATGAAGAAGGACACTGACTTCATAAAGCTCTTGCAACAGAAGTGCCAACGGAGCTGCCCACAGTTTCCTGAGCTCCAGGGTGCTGTCCCTAGAAATGCTTCACTGTACAGAGCAACCATCCAACAAAGAATGCTGGGAAAACCAACTCACCCTTTTCTCTTCTTCAGCAGCGATTTAATCAGATGACCCAGAGGCAATTTTAGCAGGAGAAAGTGTGGGGAAATAGTGGGGCAAGCAGATTAAAAAGGACAGTTGTGCACATAGGGTCCTGCTCAGTATGTTTTTCTAGCCTTGCCCTTCACCTGATGAGTACAGCCTGTCCTGTTTTCTTACTAAATCTCTTTCCCTTTTCCTGGGTGGGATGGGTGTCTGAGTGCAGCTGCTCAAGTAGGATCACAGATGGGAGGTGTGCCTGCAGTGCCAGCAATTGCAGACACCAGTGAAAGGATGGGTGCATCTGGAGGTGAGAAATCCAAGGGTCAGCTGCTGATTGGGCTGTGTATGTATAAGCCCAGCTGCTGGAGACATCCACATTTGTATGATGAGCCTTGCAGAAGGTGGTGTGTTCAAGGAGTTGGTGATGTTGGACAGGCATGTCTGCTCTGCTGGCCCTCATATCTGAGGCTTGAGCAGCCAAAATGTCAGCATGAGCAGCTGCTGTATGGGAACCTGATGGAGTGCCCTGTGCCAGCCCATCCTGTGTGCCAGGGCATGGGAAGAAGGAAGCCCTCCAAGGATGGGACCTGTGCAGTGCAGCATGGGAAAATCCATTCAGATTCCATCCCGTGCTCCACAAAAGCAGGGTGCCCAGCATCTTAATAGATATGAGTTTTGCTACCCGTATTCATTTTCTTATCCTATTTATATTCCTGGGTTTATTCTGTCATATTAAACCAGCTATTTTGTTAAGCTATTTGTTGTCAACCCTTTCCTATTGAGATCTAGAAGAACCTTGCAGCCTCTCTCTCTCTCTCTCACTGACCTCCTGGTGCAGAAAAACATTGTACTTATAAAAATGAGTAAAAAATATACACGTTATATGTTTAATGGGAGGTAGATTCCTACTAATATATATCTGTATCTACACCCTGCTGAGCCAGTGAGGGGAGCAGGGTGAGACCGTTGGTGCTGCCTGTGTTCATGTGGGCACTCTCTGCGCCTGTCTGGGTTGACCTGTGTGGCCAGTGATGTACATATATATGTGTGATGTGTATGTGTGCTCTGTGCGCACGTGCTTGTGGGGGATGCATCCTGAGCCTTGCTACTGCTTGGACCTAGGGCCATAGAGCTGTGGCAGCCTCACCTCTGTCAGGCTGCTGGATTCAGAAATTCCTAACAGAAGTGAGAGAGAAATTGTCTTACATTTCATTTGTACCTCAAAACCAATACTGAATTCTACGTAAATGTGTGTACTTAGTGCAAAAGTTGACAAGCTCCTTGTGCTGTGACTGCACGAGTGGTTTACCTTGCAGTGGGTGGCAGCAGCACCATTCAGGCACATAGCACTTTTACCTTTTTACTTTTTAAACTCTGAACTGCTTATCTACTATGATCAACATCAGTGATAATCATAGAACTGTAGGAAAAGAGGGTAGATTTAGATTAGATATAAGAAGTTCTTTACTGTGAGGGTGGTAAGACACTGGAACAGGTTGCCCAGAGAAGCTGTGGCTGCCCCATCCCTGGCAGGTTCAAGGCCAGGTTGAACAGGGCTTTGTGCAACCTGGTCTAGTAGAAGGTGTCCCTGCCCATGGCAGCAGGTTAGAACTGGAGGAGCTTAAGGTCCTTTCCAACCCAAACCATTCTACGGTTCTGTGATTCTCTCATAAAATTCTCATCCACCTCAGGATGTCATACAATACACAAAGCTCTTCTGGGGTGAAGGTCTATCCATGCAGTGCTACCAATATCATAAATATATTAAAAGGAAAAGAATGGGAAAGTATTAATGTCATATTCTTTTAAACTACAAGGGATATGTGTTCCGCTAACTGACACAAAAAATATATCTTAACCAATCTGAACAACGAACAAGAAAAAGTTAAAGCAACCCTTGAAAATTTAATCTCCTGTAAGTTACAGCAGCTCGGCTGTTTCAGGGTACAGTACAATGCAATTTAATATTAGAAACATTCACTAGGAAATGCAGAAGCTCATGATATAACATATTTTTCAGTGAATTAGTTATAGGTTTAGGGTAGGAGATCAAGGACACAATATAATTATAATCTAGTTTTATTATAGTGATTCTATTTTTCACTCAAGGCCCTGTAGATTTTCTCCTCTTATACCAGATGCACTAAACAAATGCCAAGGTCTCAACTCTACATAGGAGTGTACTTTTCTTTCTAAGAACCCTAAATTAAGTGATTTATTTTGCTAAAATTAGCTGTGGACACATTCTCTCTTCCTCCTGTCACATATGTAAGATGTACATTTAATTTTTTACCAGAACTTCTTTCAAACCCTTAATAAAATAGCATTTCTATCAAAAATGGCCACTTACCTTTGGTCAGTGTGAAACTGTAACTTTCAGCATGCCACATTTAACAATGGTTTTCAGTATTAAAGAGGCTCTTCAAGTGCACATATAAATTTTTTGACACGCTAAGAGTTGAAAGGTAATGAATGGTTGAAAAAGAAGAGAGATAACTGGACAGAAAAGTTAAGCTTATTTTAAAACTTCTAGACTTGAAGAGTGGACTCCTCTGTGACATTTCATTAACCCAGCCTAATGATGACCTTAGAAGCCAGCTGTGGATGTACACATTTGTGCTCAGTCCAATTTTCCCATGAATGAGCAGCCTCAGAGATGACCACACACACACATAAAGGTGCTCAGAGACTTCTTGGAAGTGCCTGATTAATTCTGAAAATTCATCTTGTGGCTCCTTGAAACCTAAAATATCACTTCAACTCCTAATAAGATTCTACTAATTGGAGAGAGGAAAAAAGAGTTGGGAGAGCTGCAAGGGATGTACAAACGTAAGTAGAACAGGGACAGATATGACAACTTGCTGTTTCAGGAGTCGGAAGAAATTAATTCTGTATGGTTTCTAGAAGGACATTGTAGCCATCACCTGCTCTACCCAATTTAACAAACCAAAATTGCTCAGTGTCAAGGATAACAATGAACATCAAAAGCAAGATATTCTTTTTTAGTCTGTAATTGCTCAGAGTGAAAAGTTTCTGCAGCCGTTGATTTAACCAGTCATGTATCACTTTGAGGGCTTGCTGAACAGCAGTTTTAAAATATAATGAAAATGCATTAGTTTTAGGTTGACAGGGAATACTACAAATTTAACATATGAACCACTTGGTCTCTTGAAAGTATTAAGCCAGGCTCCCTCATGTAGTATTTTAACTGCTTTATGTTAGCTTAGAATGATACAGTCTTCAGGGCATCAGAATCGCTCGTAAGGATTAACTTGTTACTTACTCTCTTTCACAGGAAGAGCAGTAAATATGTCTCACTTGGTGTTTATTTTCCTTCTTTTTGTTCCAACCTTAGCTTTTTGCTAATACTCTTTGACTACCCAACATTGTACATTCCCTCATAAAATCATTGGGCTAAAACCTGAGTGCCACATGAGCAGAAGCAGAAACTTGAGAGCAGGTGAAGAGGCAAGGATGAGCAGAGATGTAAGGGGTCAGAATGAATACAGAGACCAAGAAGGTTAAAGAAACTGAAGTGTGGATAGTTGCTCACAAAAGGAGTGAAGGGCAGGGCAGAAGAGAGCAGAGATCCTGAAAGATAACAAATGGTGACCAGGGATGCTCAGGAAAGAGTAGAGAAAGAAAAACATACCAAGAAAAATCTGAGAAGTGTAGGAAGTGACATTTCTATCACTGTGCAGTTGGTTTACTTTAGCTCTCCATGGAACAAATTCTGTTAAATATTTTCCCTCAGAGGCCATCAGAACAGCAATTAAGTTAACTAAACATTAGAGTATGGAAAATGCAATTGTCAGGATTATCTTCAGTCTGAATATTAAAAGGTATGATAGGGAAAAGCTGTCACAAGATGATGATGAAATTTTCCAGTGCCATAGAGGATGAAAACCAATTATTTGCATTTGAGATACATGCCACAAGAAGAAGGTAGCTAGGCGTCTAGGATCCCTCTCAGTTCTACAATGGGAATGTTCCCAAAATTAGTCAAAGCCACTTCATTGCTCTTCAAAGTTTTTTCCCAAAATTGCCAAGACAGAGGCAAAGAACACAGTCCTCTGCTTTGCTTTCAGACAAGGCACTGCATTCATTCCTTAAAGGAGGATATTTGTACTAGAAAATACTGAGGGTATTTTCTACTGAACAGTGCTGAAGGGCATAAAGAAATGGAGGGAAATTACAGGCAGGCTTACAACAGCAACTAAAAAGGCAAATCAAAACTTTCCTTTAAAAACCTGGTGTGTAAAAATAAGTACTAGAGCATAAAGTAGTGAGTAGAAAATTAGGAAAACAAAATTCTCTAGAAAACAAGCAATTGAACCGTCAGATGGAGATGCAGCATTTAGTGGAGAACAAAAAGCATAGAGAACACAAAATGTGGGATGACAATGGTATTTGATAAATCAGAAATTCCTACCCATTGCTACTTTATTAACACAACCAAAGTTTAAGACCAAAATAGAATATATTTTTGACAGCTGTGACCCAGGTTATTGAAACAGCCATAAATAAACTGAAATATTTTATTATCCTGTAAAAGAGACTAATGCAGTATAAATTTATACTCTTTTTGTACATATATATGTGTGTACGAAATGCATGCACATAATTAATAAAAGTGCTAATAGGCCAGGAAGAATATAATTATTATGTCTTTTTATTTGCTAAGGAGAAGGATACAGTACAGATTTCTCAGCTACGATGGAATGGATAAGCTAACACTATTTGTCTCCAAAGTGCCAGATAGGGCGTTAGACCCTACAGAAAATGGGTTTCCTCAACACTGCAGACAAAACAAGCGCTGCAGTTCTGCAACAGCCATTTGCTACTTAGGTGCAAGAGCAATTGAAGATGAGTGTTTCCCAAAACAACTGAAGAGGAAGCATGTAGTAACTTTACTTCCTAAACCTCTCATCATTCGTGTTTTCAAACACTGAGAAAAAACCAAAATGGATACATTCTGAAAATAAGCCATGTCTCAACTTCCCTTTCAGCTTGCTTCCCTCCTCACCAGCCTCATCTCTCTTTTTCAAATGTCTAGGGAAGTTCTGGGATCCTTGATATAATCAGATAAGAGAGTTACAAGGATCTTACAAAGGCACTTCTAAATCTTGATAGATTGTTAGTCAAGAGTTGCAGGAAAGGTGGATCCTTTAGAAAGCTGTAAATAACCATAACTGCAGCATTACATCCCCTCCAGATTTCCCAGAACACTCTCCTAATAGCATTCAGACACTCAACAGTCCTGTACTCAGATTGCATTTGTACTCCAGCATTGTATGGTACAGGATTTACAAGCATCATACTCCAGGTCTTTCACATTTTCATAGACCGGGTTACCGCTTTGCCCACAGGAGCAATCAGTTGATTAAATCTACTCTATAAGCCCTTATGGGCAAAAGAAAATGATAGGCATTTTCAAAAAGTCTTCAGGATACACTAAAGAAACAGGCAAAACCCAGTTCTAATATTTTGAATAGACACCTTTACAAGTAAGATGTCTCATCTTCTAGGAGACAAGCAGCAAAGCAGCTGTGAAAGGTGGAGCATCAGCAGAATGGTACCTGTCAGGCCCAGACTTATCCTAGAGTTAGAAATGTGTGCGCAGGTTCCAATACATCATGGACAAAAATTTTTGGAAATTAGAATAAATCAAAGATGCTGCAAAGCAAAGGAGCAAACCAGACATTAATAACAGAATAGGAAATATTTTTTTAAAGAGTAATTGGATGGTAGCCAGGAAGTATAAGAAAAGAATGAATGTTACTGTTTCCTTAATTAAGACTGTTAAAGGGCAATACTGTAAGTGACTCAGAAGAAGCAGCTGCATAGAAGAAGTTTACAGGCCCTTGTGACTTAAACTATAGGGTTTCTTAATGGGCAATTATATAATTGTAGGCTTATTTTAAGGCTTGACCTTTCTCTGTTATAAATAAAGAACTCTTGAAGAGCACTGTATAAAGGTGTAGGTAGGTACTGAACAAGATCAAATTTTTAAGTTATAAAAGTCATAGAATCAATTAGGTTGAAAAAGATCTTTAAGATCATTGAATCCAACCATTAACCCATTCTCAACAAAAACAATCTTCAGACTTTTCAATTCCTGCTGACATGAATGACAGCAGAACTGGCCTGATGGAATTCCCTCCATACATGTCTTTACACTTTTTTGCCAGTGGAAGTGATCAATTGTGAAGTGATTTAGCTGTAATGAAAGCGTGAAGGACAGTATCAGGCTAACTTTGAGCTGCAGAGGGAGAGGTTTTCTGCAGACAAATCCAAGGGGAAAAAAGACCCATTCCTCAAAAATAATAACGAGTTTCTAAATTCTTCTTTTAAGAAGTCTTCTCTTCATTCTCAGAGTAAATACAGCAATTTTTCAAGCCAAAATAATGTTTCAAGCAAATGTGATAAATGCAAGAACAAGGCTTTTTAATAGCCTGAAACATCCCCATAAGAAAGTAGCTTGTGAATGAGTAGAGTTAACACAGGTATGTGAGTTCTATGGGTATCTTCATTTGCGGTGTGGAAGTATCAGTCCCCAGTAACAGTATGAGACAAGACCTGAAAACTGTTCAGTGTCTTCACTGGCCTTTTTCCCCCCTAAGTTTTGGAAAACTGAAAATGCTGATTTGGATGCATGTTACTGTTGGGAGCCAGTGCCTGGACGTGCTAAGAGACCTGAAAGCCTCGCCAGCAAAGCAAATTTTATCAGGAAGCAAAATAATAGCAATCACGTTAAGCCCATCCTTTGGCAGAGACAGCAGTGCTGCTGGTGTGGCATCACATGTCTCACAGACAAGGTCTCTCCATGTCTCTGATCAGACCCATCTCTTGCATTGGCTTGCAGGGCTCTAGCTGAAGCTTTGCATAAACCCCTCACTTTTCTTCCATCCAGTGGCCTACGCTCTAGCACACAGACACAACAGAACAGAAGCAATTTGCTGTTTAAACTCCGAGGCTGAAATTCCTGAAACAGCCTTTAGAGGACAGCGGAGAATTGCAAATGACACATTTTCAGCTCTGGCGTCAGTCTGGGATGCTTTGGGACTTTTAAATGAATTATGAGTCCTGATTAAAGACAAAAGGTAACTTCTGTATTAATGATGTGTGCTGTTTATGTATTACAGCTTTCTAAGATAAGCACGGGGCTCATAACAGATGTGTATTTTTAATTATATTGTAGCCTTTTCTATCACAAAGAATTCCAGTTGCCACCTGGCAAAGATATAGTCTCTCTGAATGAACAGCTGCATTGCCAAAAGGAGCTCAGTGCTCCATGGTCAGGTCTAACGGAAAACAGAACAGTGTCCCCAGACAAAAAAATACTGGCGACCCTTTCTGGCGGCTGTAGTGATCCTGGACCTTGACATGGGGGCTTTAAGTCTCTGAGAAGTTTCTCATCTGGTCCAAATACTGCACTTGTATCTCCCTGGGAAAATCTGGACCAAATTTTTAAGAGCTGTTAGCAATAATTTGACTGCAGTACGGTTTTACTCTAAATTGATAGGAGCTGGCTGGGTCAGCAGCACTGACTGCCCTACTGGGAATATGCTCTGCTGTGCTGAGGTGCTGCTTGCTGCTTTATGTATGGTCTGCATCAAATATATATTTGTGAAGTGAGCAGTGGTCTAATGCTGAGCTGGCCTGCATTGTACATGCAACATGGACACAAGGTGAGGGGTGAATTCTCCTGTTGGCATTGGTGAGGCCCTGAATAGTGTCCTGGCTGTGGTGGGGCTGCCCTGGGAGGACCAGGGCAGTGGCACAGGGGCAGCAGTCCTGCAGTCTGGGAGCCTTCAGGGAGATGGAGGGTGCCAGAAGGGCACGAGGGCTATGGTTCAATAGACAGCTGTTTGCACTTGACACTCTGATATGCATGGCAGACATTAGAAGATAAAACTGCTGACAACCAGTTCTGATGAAAGCCTTCAATTTTTTAGCTTTAGATTGGACTTCAGTGAACATTATAAAGCAAGAGAGCTCAGGCTTCATGTATCATTGGGCACTAGAGGCAAACAAAGCTCCTGTATGTGAAACAACTGTGAAGGACTGCACCTCGGTATCCGAAGGATGTTGAATCATAGAATCATCGAATAGTTTGGGTTGGAAAGGACCTTAAGTTCATCAAGTTCCAACTCCCCTGCCACGGGCAGGGACACCTCACACTGCCACCCAAGGCTCTGTCCAGCCTGGCCTTGAGCACTGCCAGAGATGCAGCATTCACCACTTCTTTGGGCAATCTGTTCCAGTGCCTCAGCAGTCTCAAAGTAAAGAACTTCCTCCTTATATCTAACCTGAGTTTCCCTTGTTTAAGTCTGAACCTCTTGTTGGACAAGGCAATCAATGCTAACATAGTATCATCAAACTGTGTATGATCGGTGTCTACCATTCTCTTAGGAAACATGGTTTTTGGTCTTGATTGTGTGACACTGTATAGCAGAAAGCAAAAAAAGAAGGGTTTTTCTACAGACATTTCTAGAATTGCCAGACAAAATGGGCTGATAAAACCTCTTTCAATCAACTTCTTAAACCATCCTTAATGAACAAGATATTTAATTTGAACCTTTCTGAGCTCTTCCCACTGTAACATGGATCTGTGACCAGGAAATCACATGTTCTTTTGCTTAAGAAAGTATCCTTTCCTTTTTTGAACAAGAAAATAGGATTCTTTTTCTATATATACTTGTTCTATTTGAAATCACTTTGGTTAAAGCCAAGCCAAGAGATTTGGACTCAGACCTAATGTTCTTGTTAAGAAGCTATATAAAGCATGTAATTATGCTCATTTTCAATATTATGAGATATTTATGGCAAACTTACATACTTTAAATCTTTTCTGTGTTGGTTTTCAAGGTTAATGTTACAAATAAAAGTTATTTAGTAGGAAATTCTATGGTTACTGTACAGGGCAAAACTGTAGAAGCAGAGTAGGAGTGACCTTGTTACATATGAAATATCTTAAGAACTGAAGTTTAAACCTGAATACTATCAAAGAAAAGTGTAGTTTATTTTCACAATCGCATGTGTTATAAAAATAATGGCTTTGGCAATGAAGACTCTTTATTTATCTTTTGTTGCCTGTTTTTCTTTTATAAATATTTATATATGACTGTCCAGATAATGGAGGAGAGAATATCTTTTTTTATTTGCCAAGGATGTCATTGCATCAGGTAACCAAAGCATCCATATATTATGTTCCACAAGTACAAATTTACAAAAACACAGTTATCTTTCTAACACTTGCTTTGCCTTTTGCAATTTCAGCAAGGTAAGCAAGGATAAGCCTCCAGTTCAGAGTGTAGCTGGTTTGCAGATCTCTTTAGCAAAAAATCCCATTACAAGGCTTTGGTACTAGTATTAGCTACAGTTACAGTTGTGTGGAATTCATCAGTTAGAAATTGCCCACAAATAAACCTTGTCTGTGGCCTTTTTTGCCCTTTGCCCTTACTCTGCATGAACCCCTGAAAGCAGGGGCCCCAGCCAGGCTGCGCAGGTGAGACTGCTGTGTGTCATGATAGAGGTGAACTCTCATGAGGACTATGTTTCAAACCCACAGGGGCCAGACTAAGAGGTTTGTGCTCGGGATACCCAGACGCTGCCGATGGTGG
This sequence comes from Psittacus erithacus, assembly GCA_009867235.2. Lineage (NCBI taxonomy): Eukaryota > Metazoa > Chordata > Aves > Psittaciformes > Psittacidae > Psittacus > Psittacus erithacus. The sequence continues at coordinate 12,545 of WYDI02141219.1, read as the reverse complement.
AAGCAGTGCTCTGCAGTCAGTTATCCTGTAGGACAGCCTGCCTTTCCCAGGTGGGATGGACACAGACTTTTCAACTGCACTGTGTGGTGTAAGAGGGATGGACCTGTAAAGGAGGGCTGAAGTTCAGGTGGTGAACGAGTCGTGGGAATGGGGGTGGCAGAGGGTGAGAGAGGTGGGAATTCAGCCACAATGTCACTTTCTTTCTGGACAATTAGACATATCACTTTCAAGTGAAAGCCTTTTAAATTGAAATCAAAGGGGGCAGATTAACGTCTTAGCAGGCTGCCGATCCCTTGAAACAAATCTGCTGACCAAGACTTTGCAGATATTGTAGTTGAGGCAAAGACACTGTTTTGCATCATCCCAGCTCCAATACAGCATGCCCTGTGTTTTTCACTAGAAGGATCTGGGTGATACAACCTGCAATTTACGCTGCTTGATTTGTCTATCATTTTGTTGAGAGCAGTTGCATGGCATTCAGCTGCCAGCTGGGGTTAAACCACGACACTGTCTCACAGAGGAGGGTAATCCCAGGACCAAGTCACTGATTTAGGCCAGGAAGGAGCACTGCCCTGGTGATACAAAGGTCTGGCATAGTATAAACTTAGGCTAAATTGGCATTAGGATTCTGAAGCAGCCAAAGGTCAACCTGTAAGGCTAAGTTAGCAGTTTTACTACCAGGAGAGAAGCCTGCCGTACATTAGCTTCTTTCTCACCTGCACAGGCTGAGATGCGTCCTGACCTAGGTAAACTGTGGTGAGATTCTGATCTTTTCTTGAAAGCAGCTATTTTTAGTAAGACACAATGTAAACCTCCAAGTTTTGCAACAGAAACACCAAGTATGGCAATGTATTTGATAAAACTAATTGCGACCTGTGTAGAGGATGGAGACTTGTTATACGAAGTCATACTTGTTATACGAAGTCATACTTGTTATACGAAGTCATACTTGTTATACGAAGTCATACTTGTTATAGCGTGCTGCTCTTGTGCTTGCTTAACAAAGAGAGTTTGTCTTGTCTTTTCTCCTACTCCCTTCCCTCCGTTTTTCCCCCGCTTCACTTGACTGAGCCAGCTTTAACCGAATTCTCGCCTTGCTCTCCCTCCTGCAGCTGTACAAGCTCTCTGCTTTTCCCCTGCTCCTCGAAGATCTGCAATGAGCTCCTGGGACTCCTTTGGGATAGGGCTTCAGAAATTCTTAACTTCCCCTTCTCTTCTGAGTTGTATTTTTGCTCCTTTTAGCTACAGTTAGAGCTGTTTCTCCTTTAAAATAGAAGCCAGGCTTTTTGCATCCTTCTCACTCTTCTCACCCAACAAAACTTTGCATTTTTATTGAGTCATTTTAGCAACTCTCAGGCTTTACTAATTACAGTTATGAGTTCAGAGGTGTTTTAGGGGATGAATTCTTCACTCCTGTGAAATAAAATTTGTAAAATTTAGATTTCTGTTCCACTTAAGGGAACTGCCAATACAGCTTCATTGGAGCACTTGCAGGCAACATTTCATCCAGAACAAAGTCCATAGGGCAAGTGCTGTTTTGTGTGAAAGGGGAAACTTGAAGGATTCAGAGGATTCTGATTTAAAGGACTGCAAAATTAAGTTGCTGCTGGAAACTCAGGTGCATCTACAGACCTCTAGCAAACATCCTGAAGGGCTGGTGGCTGGCTCACCCTCCCATATAGACACCTTCTGTGTATCACCATTACAGTAATAGTGTTGCCGTATCAGCTCTGGCCATTTGTAAATACTCAATACTCATTTACAGGCATGTTTAAATAATTTACTGGCCTCTGTATGTGCTACTGTAACTGTTGTGGAAGCATCTCTGTAGTTCCAGATATTTCTTCTCTGCCAGCTGATCTCATATAGCTACTGCTTATAACCAGTTCTGTATTGGTGGACCCAAATACTCAGACAGAAATTACTGTAGACACCAGAATGTGCTCCATTGTAGCCACACATGTTTATTTGGGAGAGGAAGAAGGAGATTTGTTTAGTTCATTTCTCACCACTACTTAAGTTGCTTTTAATATACAATTAGTTCTGAAATAGAAATAGCCTAATAGAAAAACTTTTTTTTATTAAAATGATTACAAAAAACCCTTGACTTTCACCACTTGCAGGACTAACCTATGGTCACATCAGGTAAAACTACAGATGCTAAGCTCTCACTGCACAAAATGACTAGTACTAAAACGGTCAAGTGAGATTGCAGCTCCTCCACTGTTCTGAGACAGGCACTGTGGTTCTTGTAAGTTTTGTATTTGTGAACAGCAGCTGTGGATAGCGGGTATTTGTGAGAGCTGCTCATGGGTTTGGGATACAGTATAATAGCTGAAGTTCTGGTCTTATCATTTGCTTTTGATGCTGAGCTACTGTAGGATGTCTTATGAGCAGGCTGCTCTTCTGAAACTGCTGAGACCATACCATTGCCCTCGGACTCCTCTGCTGGCAGTCACATACAGTTGACTACAACTTTGTTGAGATTCACATTTTCTTTGGCAGTCACATCCTCTTTTTGCTTATGTTCCTGAGTTTTGTCTGTGTTCTTCTAATTGATACTTCTTTTAGTTCTTTTCATTTACAGGTGGTGCCACTATAAGTTAATATTCACAATAATAAAAAAGTTTCAGAAAGACACTCACTGGTATGAATTAAGAAGCCAATTCAAAACCAAGCAAGCAAGCAAACAAACAAAACTTACAGCAAAGATCTTAGTGTTGTTAACAGATAATGTCACACTCCAGAGTTCAGTGGAGAATACTCTAACTGTAAACACTTAATTACTAATATCAACCATTTAATAAAAGATTATGTGTGTGGGGGGAATCAACTGTTGATCCCTGCAGGTTTTACCTCTATGAGTTAAAAGAAAGGAGTATAAACAAAGAAACCTCAATGCAATAGAGGGAGACTACTGGGATAAACAGCATTCCCATGAGGGTCCTCCTCCCTCTGTTCAATAAATACTGTTCCTTACCATCTCTTCATAGTCTGCTGCCTACAAACTAGAAACTGTAGGCTTCCCACTGAAGATGTGCTGCATGAGGGAATCATCTATCATATGCTTTTATTGCATTGTTATTATTAATATAAGAGCATTACTACACTTAACTTTCTTTGTTCTGTAGAATACATTTCAGCTGAAAAATATTGCTCAGCTAGACCCATCAGTAAGCTTTAATTTTTAAAGTGTTTTCTTAAGGTCTGTTTGATGAATTCTCAAGCCAAATTTGCACAGCTGGATTTCAAAATTAGTGCAGCAAATAGGCCATCAGTTTTATTCACTGTCTCGTTCTGAATTCTCACATATTGCCTTACTGGAGTTTTTCCTTGTATTCCAAATGACTCAATAACAACAACAAAATCTGCCCCTGTACTTCTGTAGCTGAGGTCATACGGCAATAGAAAATTGTTTGCTGTCTTTCAGCTGAACAAAACCCAGCTATAAGACCCAAAACAAGGGTTCAAAACCAGCATGAGGATAGTTGTATTTTACTAAATGAAGAAATGCAGGACCACAAGTCCAAAATGACACCTGTCTTGTATTAGGGAAGACTCAGTTTAACTACACAGCCCTACATTGCACAGAGCTGGACAGGAAAACCAAACTGAAGTTCACTGACTGTTCATTCATTAGTCTACACACTAACATGCAGACTCTTAGCTTGGATACCACAGCTGAAAACCTGAAATGTGGTTGACCGCCACAGTGGGCAAGAGATGATGAGGACCAGACGGCGCTTATTGTTCTGCTAGGGCTCCAGAGTTGCTGGGTTGCCATATTTGAGCTGAAAATCATTAATTGACATTTGTATGTGTATGTATTGGTGCTGTTTGGTTGCTACTGCTCCTTGTAGTGAAGTGATCTGATTGGTTGTATTTTAAGAGTAGGCAGAGCTAGTAGAAGCTCTTGGAAGTTCCTTTTTCCCCCTGCCATAGGGAGGTAGAGACAACAGAGGAGTTCTTTCTGTTCTTTAAATGCCTTGAGAACCAGGGGGTTGATTTCTCTCAAGCCTGTCAAAGGGAAATGAACCAGAAAGAGTATACTGCCCTTTTTGAGACAGATGTTTTAAGTGCAGCTACTTTGCTAGCATTCAGCATCCCTCCACTGCTGAGGGTTCTCCCTCCACTTCCATTTTCTATCAGAGAAGTGCACCATCAGGCATCACACATCACACAATACTCCAGGTGGGGTCTCACCAGAGCAGAGGGAGAGAATCCCCTCCCTTTACCTGCTATCCATACTTCTTTTGATGCAGCCCAAGATAAGGCTGGCCTTCTTGGCTGCGGGTGCACGTTGCCAGATCATGTCCAGCTTTTCATCTACCAAAACCCCAAGTCCTTCTCTATAGGGTTGCTCTTAATCCCTTCATCCCCCAGCCTGTATTGATACCAGGTGTTGCCCTGACCCAGGTTCAGGACCCCATACTTAGCCTTATTGAACCTCATGAGGCCCACTTCTTGAGCTTGTCCAGGTCCCTCTAGATGGTTTTGCTTTTATATATTCATAATTTGTTCTTTGAATGTCTTAAGAGAACAATTTAAGTCAAATCTCACTCAAACAAAATATTGGAAAGTCAATTTTTATTCTTTCAAATAAATAGCTTTTTATCACTTTGCCATGGAATTGCCCCAAGTCAAATAAGTACATAAATTATTCCCAATGTAATTTTACTTCAGTAAATTGTACAGCATTAAACATGCCTTTGCAACACTGAAGTTGAGAAGACTGCACCTTTATATAGTGTCATATTGAGGATATTTTAAACCATCTGTGAATAAATGGGTGAAGTGGTACACTGGTTTCCTCAGTTACAGAAATAACATAACAACAGAAGTGTGGACACTGACAGCAGCAGAGATGTATGTGAGGTATGTCAAGTGCCTCTTGTGCATCTAGAAGACCCCTGTGAGAGAGAAGGAAATCCTAAAATATATTACTTAATGAAACATGCCGTAGTTACTACCAGTGAAAATGCTTGCAGCAATAGCGCAGCAAGATGGCACAGAACTCCCTGTAAATGATTCTGAAGTGGGTATTTGGATGTGTAAGCAAAATGTAACCTTGTGATAAGAAATAGTGCATGAGGTCAAAAAACAAGAACTACAAAGGTCTGATATCTGACATAGCAGCCCACTGCTATAGGCTACATGGAACCACCTCCTCTGTGAGAAACAAAGTGTGGGAAGCAATGGACCTAAGCTGGAAGAGAAGCTGAGAGAAGGTCACTGTGACATGAATGTCAGTAAAATGACCACATCTCTGGAACTCCTGACTGTGCTTGGTGACACAGCCCAAGAGGATGTTTGCTGCCAGGGCACACTACTGGCTCATGTTCAGGTTACCTCCTCAGGTCCTTTCAGCAGAGCTGCTTTTTCTGTATACTACTACTTGGGGTTATTCTGCCAGGTGTAGGGCTTTAAATTTGTTGTTCTTAAATCTCATGCCATTCTTGCTGGTCCAAGCTTCCAGCCAGTTGAGGTCTATCTGTATGGTGGCTTTTTCCTAGTTTAATGTAATCTGCAGTCTTGGCAAGGGTGCATTTAAACTTGTTCATCCATATTGTTTTCAAAACTTTGCGTAGCATTGAACCCAGTATTAACTCCTAAGAAACTCCACTTAGAAGTGGCTGCCAGTTTGACTTTGAACCATTAAACACTACTTCTGGTCACAGCAGTTCAGACAGTTTTGCATCCATCTTCTGGTCCACCTGTCCACTCCATAACTGTCCAGCTTGTCAACAAGGATGTTTTGGGAGATGCTATCAAACACCTTGCTAAAATCAAGGTAGTGTATTTCACAGCTCTCTCCTCATCTACCAAGCATATTGTTTCATTATAGAAGAATATTACCCTCTATATGGCTTTTCTCAGCCACCTTCTTGTTCTTGCTGTGCCTGGAAATACCTTCCACAAGGGCTCAATCCACAGTTTTCTTAGGGAAAGAAGTGAGCCTGACTGGTGTGGTTTCCCAGATTCTCTTTTTTGTTCTTCTGTAGATGAACATAATAGTACTCCTTTCCTATGTGCCTGGGACTTCCTGACCTGCATGATCTTTCAGAGATGATGGAAAGTAGTTCTACAGTGAGGTCAGCCAAATCTTTTAGCTCCCTCAGCTGCATCTCATCAGGTCCCATAGACTTGTAAATACCGGGTTTGTACAGATGGTCCCTAACTCAGCTCTCCTCCACTGTTGGTAAGAATTGTATGTCTACATTTCCTGTTCTTCTAAACCCCTGATAAATTACACATTGTTAAAATGAACATTTCCTGTCACTGAATCTTTTTATATAAATGTAGTTTTTAATTTTTACTTTTATTTTATTCTGATTATGACTATGCAGTTCACTTGTTAAAGAGAGAAGACTTTCATGCCATTTGACACATCTACAATGCAGCCGCAAATAAAAATACTCCTTTTTTTTTTCACATAATCATTAAAATAGTTTTTCGTAGATGAGTAAACCCAGGTTCTGCGCCAAGAAGTTGTGATACCTGAATACAAACTGCCAAAAAACCCCAGAGGAAACTGTAAATAACTGTATGAATATAATAATAGATAGGAAAGTCAAGAGACCTTTGTGTTTTGAAGCTGAAATTCAACAGCAAAACTAAAGCAGAGCACTCCTCCACGGGTGCGTATGAACTTCGGATGTTTTTGGATGAGGATGTGGGTTCAGTGTTATTGGCAGCAAGGCAGATGCTGGAGCCGGGAGCAGATGGGAGGTGTGCCACCTACTGGAAACAAGGGACCGGCTCTGGGGCTGACACCTCTTCCAAGGCCGCTAAGAAAAAGGCAGTGGAAGCAGACTTCAGCTTGCAGGCCTGGCCCAAGGGAAAAATTTTCCTTGAATTCAGTGGAAGTTCTGCCGATATGAAAACCAGGACCAGCCCTGCGTGAGGTTGGCACAACCACCTCACCGCACCCATGAAGAACAACACATTACATTCAGGAAGGGTATACACGCTCCAACGCTAAACCAGCAACAAAGCTGATTTTGAAATAGTTTTAATGATAGACAATCTGCATACCAATTGACTCATTTGCGTGTACGATCGCTTGGAACAATAACAGAGAAATATGTAAAAAGTCTGCAATGCTGTATGACAATAGCTTCCAAGTATGCTGACCTTCGGTAAATGAAACGAACGGAAAGTACAGTACTCTTTTGATGAGGCATTAATGAAGGATTAAGAGCGGATACAGCTGCATCACACGAGCACTTTCTTAGATGCACTGTTTTCACTCCACGCCTTTTCCATAATTAGAACAGAAACATTGTGTGAGACAGGCAGGGTGCGTACGCTGTAGCACATTTCTATTTTCACAGAATCACAGAATCATTAGGGTTGGAAGTGACTTCTGGATATCACCTAGTCCAACCCCCTGTCAAGGCAGGGCCATCTAGAGCAGGTTACACAGGACTTCATCCAGGAGGGCTTTGAATGTGTCCAGAGAAGGAGATTCCACAACCAACTTGGGCAGCCTGTTCCAGTGCTCTGCCACCCTCAATATAAAGAAGTTCTTCATGTTGAAATGAAACTGCTTGTGTCTTAATTTATGGCCATTGCTCCTTGTCCTTTTGCTGGGCATTACTGAAGAGTCTGGCATCATCCTCCTGGCACTTGTCTGATATGCATTAATGAGATCTCCTCTCAGTCTTCTCTGCTCTAGATTAAATAGGCTCAGGTTCTGCAATCTCTCCTTGTAAGAGAGATGCTCCAGACCCCTGACCATCCTTGTGGCCTCCACTGGACCCTCTCTAGTAGCTCCTTGTCTTTCTTGTACTGAGGAGCCCAGAACAGGATGCAGCGCTCCAGATGTGGCCTCACTAGGGTCAAGTAGAGGGGGAAGATCATCTCCCTCGACCTGCTGGCCGCAGTCCTCCTTATGCACCTCAGGATACTGTTGGCCCTCCTGGTCCAGAGCACACTGCTGTGGGCTGGCTTGTAGTCAACTTATCTACCAATACTCCCAGGTTCTTCTCAGCTGAACTGCTCTCCAGTAGGTCAGTCCCCAACCTGTACTGGTACTTGGGGTTCTTTCTCCCCACGTGCAGTACCCTACACTTGCCCTTGCTGAATATCATTAGGTTTCTCTCATTCTACACCAACCAGGTGGTGGGGAGCAGCCTGCTGTAGCCTGACCCCCCTGCTACTGACCCCACACTAACTGCTCTTTCACACACTAGATGTTCCAGGCCAGCAGCTCTCAGGGCATCTCAAAGTGGGGACCGAGGATGAAGCACAGCAAGGGACTCTGCCAGCTTCTGCAGAAGGGCCATCTGAAATGCATCCCAGCCAGCCACTCCACTGCAATGTGGGAGGGTAAGCACAAGGCAAGAATATGAAGCCTAGGGAAAAAGATAGATTAAAACGTGAAGGAGAAGGACACAAACACTCATGAAACTGCTTTGTCACCAGGGCTCTGGTGTTGCGTGTAATAGCTGCAGAAAGCAGGGCTCACAGAAGAATTTGTAGGCTGAATGGCAGCCCTTCTATGTGCAAGAGAATCTTCTAGTGTGGAACTGCTCCCACCCGTTTCAAGAGATTCTAGCTGTTTGAAGTGTGCTCAAATACCCACTAGGTGAATAGTGACTACTTACGCTGTTGCTCTTACCTTGTTGTCTTTCCTTGATATCCACCTCTACAGTAGGGAGTCATGCCATGTACCTATGAAAAATAAAGTCTATGTGGTTTTTTTCTTATATTATTACACTGAGTTTCTTCCAAAGCTTTTTTGTAAGGAATAAGTTGAATAAAACTGAAGATACTAACATGCCAGAAGGCTGTCTATTTTAATGAACTGACTTTGAGCAGTGCAGTTCAGACACTACATTTCTTCTCCAGAGGCATATGCTCTGGCTGGGTCCCAGATATGGCCCTAGAGTACACCTAATCATTATTAGGTGTACTAAGAATTATTAAGCCTACTTTTCACCTCTGTTAGTATTTGGTGATTCTGATTCCATGCCTCGATATTGTTTTTTAAAGACTAGTAGGGATCCAGCTGGAAGCTTAATTCTCACTGGCATTTCCATTCCCCTAGTACCAAGTACGCTTGGATGATGCTTGCTCTGGCAGCAAGTGAAAGTTTTGGCAGCCCTGTAGCTCTTCCATCCTTGTGAGGGAGCAAGGGTACTTGCCCTTTCCTCCAGAGAGTCCTGACAAAGATTGCTCCGATGGTGCGGTGGAGCTTTTATCTTCATCTGTTTTCAATGTAGCTGATTTCAGTCATCTGCCTTGGAGTTTATCCGGGGTACCAGCAAGGTTGGCAGAAGTGCAAGTGAGTTCAGCTGAGAGGCAAGCACAATAAGGTGTGCATCTTAAAGGTATATATTTTAAAGTTAGTTTTCTAGGAGTCAAAATCGTGAAAGGGAAAAATCTAACCTATTTGAACTTTCTTGGTAGGAAATGCAGGATTAGCTGTATCAACTGTGAAGACTGGGCCAAAACACCCTTGTTCTGTCTTAGTAAATAGCAAATACCTGATGTTTTAGAAGGGCATGGAGAAATCTTAAAATACAGTCTTCCCTGTATGATGGTGAATAAAACATAACCACAATTTTTAATGACTCAGTAGCTGGAATGCAAAATTAAGAAGAGAAGAGAAAGCCATTATCTGCAAAGTAGACTACCTTTGTTCTTAACAGATAATTCCACCTAGGCTACCTTTTGTGAATGAGCATCACCTCTTTTCAAACAGCATGCTTTAAAAAGACTGGGCTGATTTTCCATCTCGCTTTGAACACCCTCTGAAACACATAAATTGCTGTACTGGCTCAGCATCAGGCTTCATTTACCACAGTGCTCTGTGCTCTCAAGGAATCATGGAAATGCAGCGTGTGATGGAGTCTCGCCTGGTACATTAAAACAGGATGGAGTATACCGGAACAATTCCTGTGAAATGTTTGTTTATCCTGTCCTTACAGAGCTCCAGCAGTAGAAATGCTACAGTGCACTGAGTTTCACCTTTCCAGTGTTTTATTGTTGGGCTGGAAAGTTTGTTTACTAGCTTAAATCTCTGGAGCAGTATAATCTGCAGGGGCTCTTGTCTCCTGCCTCACTTGGGGAATTTTCAAATTAACCAGGGATTTCCAAGCAATTCCAGCAGGAGGGAAGGCCTGCGGGTCAGTAAAATGTGATTGTTGCACAAAATGTCAAAGCGAGAAGAGACAAGGAATTGTATGGCTGGAGGTGGATGGAGAAGGGAAGGGATAGAGATGACTGATTAGAAAAAGTCGTGAATGGGGATTGCAGTGATTGAAATTAGAGGCTTTGGCTTTCCACGTTTCTTTCCAAGCCACCCTGCGCTTGTTTCAAGTCACCTGAACAGAAGTTAAACAAGGCTGTATGGACTTTGATCTGGGCAGGCACATGTATTTTGGTAAACATGAGGTGCTACTATTAGGTATAATTCCTGCTTCTGGCAAACTCTGGTAACAAAAAGGAAAACGGCCTGGGAAAAATGTCCAGTGTGAAGGGAGTAACAGTTTGTTAAAGTTTAAGCATTTTTGCATAGAAAGCCAGGTTAAAGGTGACTTGTATTACCAATTACTGATTTTATTAGCTTTGAGAGTAGACTTAGACATATAAAGAGACCTGCAATTTGGCAATATACACTACATACAGAGTAATAGCTTGTTTTAAAACACAAACAATGCTGACTATAATAATGTGAACTGTTTTACAGATGAAAAGAATTAACGGGATGTAATTGGAGAAGTATGCAGCGGTGGCTAATATGCTATTATTTGAAAAGAGATATTACAACTTATAATCTTCTTTCATGGGTTTGTGTTGTTAGTGTTTAATCAGGCGTGTGAGTGTATTCAGGTGTTAAAACCATTCTATTAGCTAAGAAAATTGCACTATTATTTACTGAGCTGTTTGTGATATATTGCTGTTGGCTTTTTTACTTCCTGTTTCTTGTGTTCATGAAGTTTATGCAGTTGTTCTTTCTGCTTTTGTCTTGTACAAAGTCTTGTGAAGTGTCACCAGGGTGGATTAGCCTTGTCAAAAATCCAGACTTTTTTTTTATATATATATATATTATATGAATTAATCTTATTTCTTTTCTTGTCTTATTGCGAGGCACCACAGCTACAAACTGGTGCCTTTGAGCTTTTGTCAGCTTTCCACTGGAAACTGAAGAACCTCTGGTATCCCCAGTCATCTCCAGTGCCCAACAGAGACGGCAGAGTGGGAGAAGAAGAGCTTGATAAAATAGTGTTTACTCCAGACCTAGGTCATCGAGAGGTTTGCGGTGATGAGGACGGGCCAAGGTCAGCCCACAGGCTGGAGTATGAGTATGGGTCACCAGTAGCATGGCCTAGCAGGGGCAGGGCTACAGTGCAGGAGGGATGTGCTACAGGGGATTCTAATGCAGGGCATCAGTCTCATGATTGGAGTTTAGGTGAAAGGTACTCATGGCTACCTCAGCACCATTCTTCACCCAGGGATAAGAGAGCACTTTAGGCAGCCCTTGGTTCTGAGCAGCCTTTGCATCTCCTTGGAAGAAAGGTAGCAGGATGGATGGACCAGTCCAGTGAACAGTATCCTAAAACCCAACAGACACTGATTTGCAGTGCTGTATTTGGGACAAACTTGCCTTTCAGTTCCTGAATAGGAATGGCTTCAAGCATGTGTTAAATATTTTTCTGAATCAAAACTGGGCCCTAGGAATTTGTGAGTTCAGCAGATGACAATGACAGCATTGCCTGCCCTTGCCCTGGATGAACCAGCCAGACATCTTAGTAACAGGGCCTAGCTAGCCCTCTTACTTTCCTTTTCTTTTTATGCTTTCTTGCTTTCATGAAGTTCATAAACCTCAATTTTTGCCTCAGTGCTACCCTTCTGTACTTAGTTCGTCAGAAGGCATGGGCAGGTTGTAATTCTGACACACAAAAGAAAATACACTGGTTATTGTTTACTAGCATCCAACAAAACTAAAACTATATTTTTTAAAAAATATGACTGAAAGAGCAGCAGCATTTTGAGACAAATGAGAAAGTGTTGGTAAAAGTTCAGTATGTTCTTATGGGAAGTGTTCTAATGGCATGAGATTAAAACACTCTTGAAAATTAATTTGTATGAATTTCAAACTTTGCTGACAGAATTCTACCTTCACCTGCTTCACTTTAAGAAAATCTACTGAAATTTCCAGAAGTTACTGCAGTATTCTTTATAAACTTTACATTTCTTTTCTAAACCTCTGTTCTGTCAAATGTGATCCTAATTGTCTGACGTTTAATGTCATCCATCAGACCAATTTTTCATTCCTCCCATGCTGTTTCAAGAACTCTGATCCCTAATTTAATTAATGAATCATTGTTTCCCAAGTTATTAGCTGCATCTGTTCCTTTTCATTTTTTAAAACAATTGCAGTATTTTTTCACTTGTCGCCTCGAAAATAAATGCTGCAAACTGGTTGTGATGCTCAAAAGTCCTATCACTTTTAACTCATCTTTCCCTTCCCTTCCCTTCCCTTCCCTTCCCTTCCCTTCCCTTCCCTTCCCTTCCCTTCCCTTCCCTTCCCTTCC